>JAQQPU010002515.1:0-28216 GCA_029168905.1 Artemia sp. Kazakhstan ARC1039 | reverse complement strand
ATGGCCTTTGTGATTAAGGGGTCATTCTTAAAGAATTGGAACAAAATTTGAACTTTAGCGTAAAGAGCGAGGTATTGACTAGGGGGCGAACCATCTAATAAAAGTAATAAAAATATAGAAGTATAGAAGTTCGTTACGTAAGTTAATTCGTAAGTTACCTCAGAACAAAATTTCGAGAAAGCCATCTAGCCAAAAAAAGTAAAATTAATACGCAAATTTCGTTTTAATTATTCATGTACGGTGAGCCAAAATAAAAGCTGCAATAGATCCAAAACGTTCAGAAATCAAATAAAAAACAAGTTTTTTTTAACTGAAAGTAAGGAGGAACATTAAAACTTAAAACTAACAGAAATTATTCCGTGTATGAAAGGGGCTGTCCCCTCCTCAACCCCTCGCTCTTCAGGCTAAAGTTAGACTCTGTCTCACAACTTTGTTTAAAAAAAAAAACAAAAAAATTTAGCGTAAAGAGCGAGGGGTTGAGGAGGGGACAGCACCTTTCATATACGGAATAATTTCTGTTAGTTTTAAGTTTTAATGTCGCTCATTACTTTCAGTTAAGAAAACTTGTTTCGAAGCTTTAAAATGAAATAAACTAAATTTCGTTAACGAAGGGAACCACTTATTCCATGATTAAGTAACTTAGGGAGATTTGATAGACAATGTTCATGATTTGAGGCTGATTTGATTTGAGGCTGTTTTTTATTTTTTTTATTTAATACTATCAAGATTGGTTCACTTCGAACTTGTCTACAAAATAATCATAAAGTGTCCTTTTCAGATCATGCAGATCATGCAGTCAATCATGCAGAAGTGAGGCCAAATGAAACGAAAAAAATTAAGCAACAATCCTAAAATGCTTTATTTTAATACAGTTAAGTGTCCTTAAATGGTTTAATTTTACTGTACCGAAACTCCTAAGCCGCGTTTTCAGGCTCAGCGGGTTTGAACACGGGTTGTTCTCNAAAACTAGAAACTTGAAACTAGACGAGAACAACCCGTGTTCGAACCCGCTAAGCCTGAAAACGCGGCTTATTGTTTTGTGCCTTCAATAAAGCGCTAGTTTTCTGTAATCCTACAAACATAGGGAAACATCACCAGTTGATTTATTTGCACTAGGTTTTTCGATATATATTAGATAGGCTGTGAAGTAATAATATTTGTTCGTTTTAAGTTTCAACTTCGCTCTTTACTTCCCTCGGAAAAGCTTTGTTAAAAAAAAAGTCTGTGCCCGTTTTTAATTTAAACTTAATGTAAAAGCAACACTGCAACCATATTTTGTTCCAGGGAGGGGGGGGGTATCAGCTCCGTCATATACAGAACAATCATTTCCGTTAGTTTTAAGTTCGATATACACAGAAATGAAGAGAGATTAAATATGAATTTCAAACCTTTGATGCGTTGTCTAAAGTTTTTTTGTACCTCCCCCAAACAAAGGTCCTGGATACAGCCTTGGGGATTATACATGAATTTCTACCTATCTCCTCCTCTCGTTTTCCCCTTAGAATTGATTCTGTATTTATCTGAAGACTGAATGAGAGTTAAGATGTTTGAGCATTAAAATGCTCCCCTTAGGGTATCTCCCTCCCTCCCATAACTAGCCGAAATATTTTAAGGTCTAAACAAATTTCATTGTCTTATATAAATTCCGTTTTATTTTACAGTTCCAAACTCTGTCATATAAGGGCTTTAAACCTCTACGACGTGGTTCTCTGATTGTTTTGTGGTTAGGTAGGCAGGGAGATGCCTTAAAGGGTGCATTTTAATCCACCTGTTTTAAAGTTTAAGGCTCATTTAAAGTTTTTTGTACCCCCCCCACCCTCCTGAAAAAATAACCATCTTAAGTAAATTACCCGTTTTAAAGTTTAGAGCACATTTAAAAAATTCCCCCCCCCTCTCGAAAAATAACCCTTTTTAAAGCTTAAAGCGCATTTTAAAGTCCCTCCTCCAAAACAAAAATCCTGGTTTTAGTCCTGGGGATTCTGTATCAATTTCTAGGGAATAAATTCTATACGGAATCATTTCTGCTAATTTGGGGGTTTAATATTACTTTTTACTTTCATAATAACAGCGTAGACCAGAAATACTCCCAGAAATAAAGAGGGGTTAAATATCAATTTCACACCTTTGATGCGTTTTCTAATTTTTTTTGTATCCCCCCCCCCTAAAAAATACCCCCCAAACAAAAGTCCTGGATACAGGCCCTGGGGATTATACATCAATTTCTGCCTCCCCCCTGCTCTCCTTTTCCCCCTAGAACTAATTCTGCATTTATGTGACGGCTCAATGAGTTTGGAGATGTTTGGGCATTAAAATACACTCTTTGAGGTATCTGCCTCACTCTCAAATTAGCCGAAATATTTTTAAGGTCTAAACAAATTTTACTGTCTAATGTAAATTCCTTGTTATTTCACAATTCCAAACATATGCATATAAGGGCTTTAAGCCTCAACAACGGGGTTCTCTGATTATTTTGTAGTTAGGTAGGGAGGGAAATACATTAATGGGTGCATTTTAATGCACCTCTTTTAAAGTTTAAAGCTCATTAAATAAAATTGGACCCTCCCCCAGCCCCCCAACCCCCAATTGAAAGTCCTGGTAGCGGATCTGGGGGATTATAAATCAATTTCTACCTCTAACCTCCCTCATCTCTCCGTTAGAACTAATTCTAAACTTATCTGAAGGCTGAATGAGATTTGGGATGTTTTGGCATTAAAATGCACCCTTTGAGGTATCTCCCTCAATCCCTAACTGCAAAGTAATTAGAGAAACCAATTTTAGATCTTTAAAGAGCCTTCTAGTCCTTTTTTATAAGCCGAAAGTGATTGAAGACCAAGCAGCCCCGGGCGGGTGAGTATTTTCAACGCGGGGGGGGGGAGGTATTCTCCGGGAATGTATTTTCCACGGGGATATTTCTAGTGGAAAGTATTTTAATGTTTTAATCTCCACTCTTACCCCTCTATATAATGCAACTTATTTTCTGCGTATATTTAATTCTACAATACTGTTAAAGTATAAATCTGTGCTTACTATAAAAAAAGTTCTAGTTTTTTGTGTTCCAGCAACAAGTTCCATTAATTAACTTCTATAAAATTCCGTCTATAAGTTTGTAAAACGTATTCAAATACTGTAATAGCAAAGACAACGTATTACAGAAACACAAAGACAAAGATGTCTTTGTAGCAGTAGAAGACTACTACTTAAGGACACCGATACGTGCGATATCGGTACACCCGATACCNTACTACTTAAGGACACCGATACGTGCGATATCGGTACACCCGATACCGCGTACAGCCCTTTCCCCAGGGACTATGGAGGGTTATGTATTTTGATCAGGCGACTTTGGGGAGGGGGGCTAGCTGCCCTTCAATCTTTTTCGTCACTTAAAAATGTACTAGCAAATTTCTGTTCGAATGAGCCATTATACATCTCTCTGTGATGTTCTGGTCACTTGCTAGCCCTGTTATAAAAAAAAGAATAAAAAACGGGAGACAGATCAGTGCTACCGCATGCAAAAAAGCGATTTCCTTATTGTTCTAAGTGGAGGATTGTAATTCCCCTGTACAAGGCTTTCAACCATGGCGTAATTCCAATGATACACTTTTCACTTTGATCTGACGCCATTTTAAAGGTGTTCGTGTAACTGAACCCCAAGCAACTGAACCCCTGTAACTGAACCACCGTGTAACCGAACCCCCGTATTACCGAACCACCGTGCAACTGAACCCCGTGCAACTGAACCCTCATGCAACTGAACCCCCTTTAACTGAACCCTCGTGCAACTCAACCCCTGTGTAACTGAACCCCCGTGCAACTCAACCCCATACAATCGAACTCCCATGCAACTGAACCCTCGTGCTACTGAACCCTCGTGCAACTCAACCACCGTACTTACATTGGGTAAAACACAATAGGGTTATGAACCATAGTTATTTAACTATGGTATAGTTATTTAACTATGGTATAGTTATTTAACCTTTAAACTGTTTTAAATAAAATGGCCGTCCCAAAATTTAGATTGGATGTATTTGGGTGAAAAATAGGGTGGGGTGGAAGCCCTCCGATCACTTTTAACTCTGAAAAAGTGCACTGAAAATTTTGATTTCCAATCGAATGAGCCCCCCCCACCCCCAAAGTTCATACAAAATTTTTTCTACAAAAACCTTATGTCTTAGCAATGAGCAACTAGCTTAACTTACAGCCCTTGCCCCAGATGCTGCTGGTGGGGTTGTTAACCTCAAAGGCATGGTTATTTGCTCTTCAGACTATTTTGAACAAAATGTTTATTTTTATTTTGATTAGATGTATTTGGGGGGGGGGGGTGTCGGTTAAGAGGGAAGGGCTGATTGTCCTGTGATTACCTTTGATTCTTCGAAATTGAACTTGAACTTTCAATTTCCAATCGAATGAGCTTCCTTTAAAGTTTTTACGATCATCCCTTCTATAAAAAGCTTAAATTTTAACAATTGCTAACTTGCAATAACATACAGATTGCTAATACAGGTGTATCAGCAATTTTTTTGGAACAGCTTAGCGCATCAAGATGAAACTTCTGGGGCATCTACCTGCTACTACTGCTATTAATACTGCTACTACTACTACTAATTCAACATTATTATTACTTCTACTGCTCCTACTACGACCTCTGCTACTATTTAACTAGCACTATTAAGGCTACGCATATCAAGTTGAAAATTTGACAGAATGAGGCATTTGAGGTGGAACTTGAACTAAATCAAAAGACACTATGTGCATGCAGATTTTCAAAATGACATACTTCAAAAAGGGATTTGTGTATTAAGTTGGAACTTTCAGAGAGTGCTTAAAGGGAAATTCAATTCACCAAAAGGAAATATGTGCACGCTCAGGCCTGGATTTACCACTAGGTCCCTAGGCCCGGACCTAGAAGCGCATAATACTAGCGGGAGCAATAAATTATCACTGAGTAATTTGTTCTTGACAAAAACTGGACTGATGTGATTTATCGTCGCCAGGTGCACTCTGCCGCCACGCTGCCTATTCACAGAAAAGTGACTTTAAAACAACACAGAAATTCCATGGTAACTTATAAACTGTCAGATGTCTCCCAAGAATGGTAGCTGAGAGTTCGGTATTACCCCTCTCTTTCATCACTTTTCGCTCATCAGTTGTGTTCTGTTAACACACAGTTACATGGTTACATGGTTACACACAGTTACATGGTCAATTACACTGAGGTTTAGTTAAATGGGGTTGAGTTGCACGGGGGTTGAGTTGCACGAGTGTTCAGTTAAAGGTGGTTCAGTTGCATGAGGGTTTAGTAGCACGAGGGTTCAGTTACATGGGGGTTCAGTTACACGGGGGTTTAGTCAAACAGGGTTGAGTTGCACGGGGGTTGAGTTGCACGAGGGTTCAGTTGCATGAGGGTTCAGTAACACGAGGGTCCAGTTGCACGGGGGTTCAGTTGCACGAGGGTTCAGTTGCACGGGGCTTCGGTTATACGAGGGTTCAGTTACATGGGGGTTCAGTTACAATGGAACGCATTTTCAAGCAGTTTCAGGCTTTTTTTCGAAATCACCATAAAAATGTTTTCGCAAAAAACTTATATTTTTAAGACAAACCAAAATACCACTTACCATTCCTGAACCAATGTCAGATGGTAATTTTTTTCACTAGGCAGTTTTTGTAAAAACGCGTTTCTTAACTTTTGGTTACTATGGGCTGTGGTTCGCTCTTTACTAAATTGCAGCTACCGCTGCAACCATGATTCATTTTTTTTCCAACAAGGAAAAAAACCCATCAAACCTGTGTAGAATTATTCTTTTTCGGCAGAGGAAGGACAAAACCTAGTCGTCAACACAATTGAACAAGTAACAGTTTTGATTAGTCCTTAACCAACCTTATTTGATTCGGGCCTGCAGAAATTAAAACAAATGAACCTTATGACTTTAGTACTGGCCCGAAAACTTGTAAAAATTAGCTTGAGACTTAAGCACCTGACACAGTTACGACAAAATCTAAGCTAAAAAAATGTTTATAGTTTGTATATTTTGCGAATCACGGAGATATTTGGCTATTTAAATGTGTTTTCTTTTCAATATTTTCTCAGGGGATGGGGCTATATGATTTCATTTTTTTCTCAACAGGGTTTCTCCTATTTTGCCTCGTATGCATTTCAAGTAATTTCAACAACCTTCATTATTAAGAAAAACGTACCTTTCAAGTAAAGCTGCTACAGTTGATTTTCCTCCACCAGATGGTCCAACTAAAGCCACAACTTTCCCCGCAGGAATTTTAAGACTAAAATTATCTAGAGCATTTTGTTCCTTTCTCGTCGGATAGGAAAATGCCACATTGTCAAATTCAACATTTCCAAATAGGGAATGGAAAGG
Organism: Artemia sp. Kazakhstan ARC1039; assembly: GCA_029168905.1. NCBI lineage: Eukaryota > Metazoa > Arthropoda > Branchiopoda > Anostraca > Artemiidae > Artemia > Artemia sp. Kazakhstan ARC1039. The sequence continues at coordinate 21,845 of JAQQPU010002515.1, read as the reverse complement.
AATTGAAATTCCTCCACTAATTCTTATTGAAGGACGTAGGTTCAGGTACTGAAATAACATTTGACTATTAGTTTATTATATATTCCTAATTTAATTTTCCCCCATTTTATTGGATGAGAATTTCTCAAGTTACAAGACGCATTATCACAAAATATTAAAAAATAGAATAATAAAATAACTAGCAAAAAACGCCACCTCAGCAGATTAAAAAAAAAAAACATGAAAATGAATTCTCCGATGTTTTCAATTTATCCCCAAGCAGAGAAAATGAGACTTCCAAGTGTTGGTTTGTTCAAAATCTCTCTCAACATACCATGGAAGTTTCAAATTTACATTCTAAGCTTAAAACTTACCTTAGACACACTAAGTTATTACTAAGAAATTGCTCATAAATCCTTTTGGCAACCTGAATACACACAGTATGTTTTGATTCGCTTCAAAACCTTCCTCCCCCCCCTTCAATGTTTCTCGTCATTGTCTTAAAATTCCATCTCAATGCTCTCAGTCATTCCTGAGTTTTCCCCTTTTGACAACCTGTATTCATATAATATGTTTTGATTCAGTTCAACAGTCCCCTCAACATTCTCTGAAAGCTCCACTTGAATGTACTCGATATTTTTAGACATCAAACCTCAAACATACCCACTCTCCCAATAACAAATACAATATGTAGACAAAGGATAAATTCCATAGCTTAGGGACCTTAATTTATCATTAATTATTCAATAATTAATTTATTTGTACTACTAATAAACTAATTTATTTCTTTCAAAACTTTCAGGAAATTTTGAGGCAGATAATGATTTAAATCAAAACACCACTATCTGCTCGTAGATTGTCAGAAGGGCGACCTACAACGCTTGGAGTAATAAGTTGTGACTTCCAAGGCATATTGAGGGGGATGTTGAATTAACCAAAACTCACTATATTCCTGGTAACGCTAATGCTACTTCTACTACAGCTACAACTACTACAAATGAGTCTGGGAATATTAAGGTTAAACTTTTATGGAATATTTAGAGGGATGTTGAACTAAATCGAAAAACACTATATCCATGCTGGTGGTCAAAAGAGCGTATGTATAATTTCTCAGGAATGGCTAAGAATACTGAGTAGAAACTTTCAGGGCACCTCAAGGGGAAGACTAAGCTAAAAAAAAAATGGCACTAAGCAAATATTCCTACTACTAATGAGGCTACAGCTATTAAGATGATACTTCCAGGGAATATTTAGGGGAATGTAGCTCTGAAAGTTTCAACTGAATACCCTAAGCCATTCCTGTGATACTGCTGATACTCTTTCTTGACAATATACCTGCAGTAGAAATAGTCATAGTATTTGCAGTAGTAGTTGTAGTAGTAGTTGGTTTAGTAGCAGTAATAGTATACATATGAGAATTTCTCTATACCTTTGGATTACTTCTTTGAAAGAACTTCTTAGCCTTTGAATTAGTCCAGCATCCTTCTTAATATGCTCTGAAAGTTTCAACTGAATACTCTAAACCATTCCTGGGACACAGCTGGTCATATTACTGGTCATATTACTGGTCATATTACTGGTAGTAGATGCAGGTTATCAAAAGGGCGTAACAGCTATATCTCAGAAATAGCTTAGAACATTAAGTTGAAACTTTCAGTGCTTGTTGAGGGGGAGATTGTGAGAGAATTTCAAATTTCACATTTTGAAAAAAAGCCAAACAAAAAATCACAATTTGAGCTTGGAACTATACGCCTTGGAATAATATTAATAGTAATAAATAAAAAGATCCTCAGTGCCATACACTTAGGAAGTTCAGGAAAATAGTCTTTCAATTTGGATTTCCTTTTTTTTCATTGTGGAGTTTTTATAGTCTTCAACCTTGGAGAACTTTCCTGGAATTATCTTTTGGCTTGTATCCTGTTAGTCTTATATCTTGAATACTATTAAGCGAATCAAAATTACAGGTAGGTATGCATAAGAGTAACTAGCGCAAAGAAAGAATTTAAACCAACTTACCTCAAAAACTCTAGCCCCAGAACTGGTGAATCTGATATAGTTTCCAAATAACAGCGAAACTTGAGCCATTGATCGTTGCAAGGTTTGTGTAGCTACTAAGAACGCCATTAAATCACCGGCAGACATGCTATCAGTAGCCATTAATTGGCCACCAAGGTAAACCGTTCCTAGTATAACTGAGTTTAAAAAAAGATTTGTCCCAGCCTAAAAAGAAACAGAGCATTAAAAATAAAATTTGTTTGCAAAAAGATAAGGATGGGCGAATGCACAGAGACGGCCATTTCTGGTAAGACAGAACCGCTTTGGACTGCCAATCCAAAGTCCGAATCACAGTCAAAATCAGTCAAATATCCAAGCCAAAAGACTGTTCATTTCACTAGGTGTATTTATCCGCTTTACGTGTACACTCTTTGAATCCTGAAAATTTATGATATTTCCCAATCCCTTAATGTCAACAACTTCACTTGTTGTGCAACACAAGTAAGTTCAAAGTTAAATCCAGTTTATACCCTCAGAGTTCAGAGGCTAAATCAATACTGAAATGTATATATATATAAATGCATATAACTCTACAATTATATATATACGTAATACAAAAGAAAGAATAACAACCGAAATAAAACAAATACATTATTACAGGTTACAAAACGGGGCTTAGTGGAGGTGTCCTTGTTCCTGATGATACATAATATCATCAGAGATAGAATTACTTAATGGAAATACCATTTATTCTATATGCAGCATTTACCACATATTTATAATAAAGGAAGGAACTGAATTAGCACTAAAAACAAGAGAAAATCGATAGCGAACTGACCGCTAAATTTCAAGTCTTTTGAGGGTGAATATGGGAAATAAAAATAGCAAACCGTTGTGTAGAGAATAGGTAAGCTCGCAATTACGATCGTACCTACAAACAGAAAAGAGAAGTGATACGGGCAGTAATTTTTTCCCCTCCACTCGGTTTGAAAACCCTTCACTTCTAAAATTCTGACTTAAGAATACATATTTTTATATTTTGGACTCTTCGCTACTATGAAAAATCTTTTGAGCCCCCCCCCCCCCTGTAGGTAGGACCGAGCTTTAATGTACTTTTAACATAAAATAATGTTATCAGTGCTACAATCAGTCTTTGACTAAACTTACATGTATTTTGTTAAGACTTTACACTTCTCTTTGCTCATTTATTTCTTATTTCATTAATAAAAATGATAAAAATAGTAGTAACATGTACCTGGAATAATCCAATTCCAACACCAAGATTTTCATTAAGATGACGAGCTTTGTCTATTTCTTCTTCATAAAGTTTGATTTCCGGATCTTCCATTGCAAAAGCCCTTACAGTGCGAATATTACTAAGTGCCTCTTCTCCAATATTTGTAGCCCGGGCAACCTTAAAAACTAAGCATAATTTAACCGAGTCCTATCAAGTGGCAAAGCAACGTAAACCAAAAAGCTATTTCTGCGCCATCATGCATGAAGGCGTTTCTTACACCTAATAGATAAAACAGACCAACATACGTAGAAGTTTTGTCTAGGCGTTAAGGGGGCTTTTATCCATTGGTCAAATTTGCCGATCTGAATCCAGGCTCTTCGTTATTCGAATACTAACTGAAATATTCCAAGCCTATAACCACTAGATAATTTGACTATTTAAAAAACGCCGAAGAAAAAGGAAGATCTTGGGTTAGTTGGTCATATACTGTTCATAAGTTCACATACTTCATGAAAGTTAGGAGAGAACCACACATGATTGAAATTTTTTTTTTTTATGACACGAAGGTCTCAGAAAACCTACGAATTAATTTCTGTATAACAAGGCTTCGAGAAAAAGAGCTCATTTAAGAGGCTTTGCTTTTCAAACTAAAACAGAAGAGGAAGACGGGGCTGTATACTAAGAGACACCATATATTTTAAAAATTAGTTTATGCTCAGCTGTAAAATTGGAAAAAGTGTACAGAACATTTTTACACAGTAGGACAAATCTGACTCTTTACTAAAATTTTACAGTTTCATTTCCCTTCTTCTTTAATATCATATTCAGTGTTTTTCTAAATATAGGGGACCGCCCCCCACCTCCGGTCCCCTGTTCTTTGCATTAAAGTTATAAGAATACTTCCAGAAAAGGAGCTCATTTATGCGTGGTTGCTTTTCAAAATGAAATAGAATAGGAAGAAGGCTGGGCCGTCTAATAAGAGGAAGGGCTCAAAATAAGAGGAATGCTATCACCCTCTATGAGACTCCCACTTTTTCAACTAAGTTCACCGCCCCCAGTATTTCCCACTAAAGTATGTCCTATTAAAAACTGATTTTTCCACAATAAGGGGAAAACTGTTACCTCCTCAGCATACATATTGTACACTTAGGTCAATAAAGAAAGGCCAGGGGTTCAGCCAGGAGGGAAAATTTTCTCTCCTGAAGATCCTTTCCCTGTTCTGAATGAGATATAAATAGTAGGTTTTATTTTCTCATATGACTAAATCTTTATTACCCACATTAGGCCCGTAAGGTTAACCATCTCTGCAAACTCTTTCAAATATGCGCGCTGCAGGTGCAATGCTCAATGTTTTGCATATTCTTATTTAGTGATTTTCACCTAAACTATTCAAATTGGAAACTTGAAATTCCCTGTAAATAAGCTTAGAACCATGAGAAGAAAACTAACATACAAAAAAGCATAATCTATAAAAACTGAAAATGTGACGTCATGAAGAAACAACAATTCCGCAAATGGCATTATACAAATATTTCCACGCATTTAAACTATTTTCCAAAAAGGACTATTGCATTGGTATTTTCATGTATTTTTTTAACGTCTTTCATTTATTTTAATAAGAAATTACAGTAGACAGCATCAAGGCATGGTAGAACCAAAGCTGACCTCATAACGTGTACCTTAATCTCAAATAGTGAAAGCTTTGAAGACTAACATTTCCTTAAAGAAAAAGACAATTAGATACCTGTGCTTGAGATTTTCTTGATAAATGTCGAAGGTACGTGCCAATTGCAGAGCCGACAGACATAACTGTTGGCACGATCAATGCCATATATCCTGTCATAGATGGGGATATTGAGTACAGTGATATAAAGCATCCCACGACCTAAAATAATATAGCAGATATTTAAGCCAAAAACACGAAACATATAAGCATGTGAGAGCATGTGCAGAGGAGGCAGACTTGGACTCCTTCTTCATTATGAAAGCTTTAGAATTTTTTAGTTAGTTTCTTATATTTCCCATATACTTCATATCTTTTAGCTTACCCTCCCCCTTTAATAAACCACTGCGTACGTGTCAACTGGGTTGGTTATATGGCATTTCTTTGCAAAATTACCAATTAACCATAGGCGCAAATTCAGGACTGATACACTCAACAACGTACTTCAGCCCGGCCCGGCAAAAACTGTTTGGCGCATTGAGTTAATTGGAACCAATTGATTTGACATCTAATGTGACAGTAGCCAGGGGAGATTGCACACTGAGGTGCAACTAAATGATGTTAAAATTAAATCCTAGTAGCAGTGTTAAGATTGTAGTAGATATTACTATATGTTAATAATATAGCTCCACTATTTGTTAAAACTATAGTGATAGTGTCTAAAGTAAATTCAAAACGAAAAATTTAGGAACAGTAACTACCTTCTGGGTAGCTATGTCGTTGATATAAGACTCCAGAATAAGAATTGAAGAGGAAGACCCTTTAGGCTTGGTAGAAGAGAGATGGGGTTTCTACAAGAATTTCCTGAGTGATAGACTTTTAGAAGGTAAAACCGAGTTAAAACTGGGTTGGAAAGGTATTAAAAATAGAATGCTAGTTGCTCATTTTACGACTAAAAAGTTATAAATTTGTTTCCGGAATAGCATTTTACTATTAAGACTAATCGAAATATTAATTTTTATTCCTGAATCATCAACAAATGGCAATTTTTTGCTATTAGCCAGTTTTATTAAAACGTATTTTAATTTATGGTTGCTATGGGCCGTGGTTCATTCTTTACTAGGTTGCAGCTAAGACTGCAATCATGATAAATAAAAGGGTTTGTACTATATAAAAGGGGATTCGTATACTTTCTAGGTATTAATTTAAGGTTACGAAAGAATCTATAAGTTAAGAGAATTTGAAGAATATGGACTTAATTATTTTCTACTTAAAATGTTAAATGAGCATATCATTAAAATTTGATTAAAGAAAAGGTTATTCATAATTATAATTACATTTTTTTTATACTTTAAACAACACGTTTTTGATCGAGATTACCGGTTGATCTTGAATTAACAATCTATATAGATAAACACCGCGCGTTCAAAATTTAGTTCTCTACAATTTTTATAGGCTAATAGATACAAATAGCATAAAACCCACAGGAACTGAGATATTTGCCAAAATATTTGCAAACGATCGATTTATTTACCCTTGACCCTTGAAATCCGTAGTCGCGAACACCTTATGATAGGTAGGATTGTGGACAGGTTTAGGGTGTCATAATAAAGATTAATACGAGTTTATGGCTGACTATCTCCAAGGCCAGAACATATTTGCACTTTACTGAAAAAATATAAATGTTTTTATTTTTATAACTTTAATAAATCAAATAATATTAACATTTTTATTACTAAATATCAGTATATGTATATTAAACGACAATACACATTCATTTGTATTTTTTCAGCAAAGTGCAAATTAAGTTCTGGTCTTGGGAAGGCATAGGGGTTTTGAGCCCTACAAATGTTAATTTCTGCTCGTTTTGAGTTTTACTCGGTTATTTATTGTAATTTCTGTTCGTTTTGGGTTTCATTTATTTATCAATGCTGATTTGTGGTAGTTTCACGCTCGGTAGATTACTTGATTTTATTTTTGCTCATTTTTGGTTTAATGGAGTTCTTTACTTTTTTTTGAAAAACGTATTTTGTGGGAAGTTTTTTTTAATTAATTTTTGTTCGTTTTATATTGGCATAGTCTTTTCAGGGAAAAAGAAAATAACAATTTAAATCTTTTCGTTTTTTTAAAGACTTTATAGTTTGGCCTGCTATTTATAAGCTGGAGAAATGTTTTTAGCTATTTTTAACAACATACACCTTTTAAAAATCTGGACAAAAATAGCAGTGTTTAATTTAGTTTCATACCTCCTCTAGTTGACCTGAAATAGGAAACTTCATACCATTCGCAAAAAAATCTGTTTACTTTCTTTGATAGCTTGGATACACTTACGCTATTTTGATTTGGTTAAATTTTAAGAGCAGAAGTAGCCCCGAAAGTTTGAACATAATACCCTCAGTCGTTCTTGGGATACTACCGAGATGCCTTATTGGGAATTAGCATTAACAAGGTGCATTTTGATTTAATCTTAGGCAACATTTAGTTTTTAAACATATTGGGCAAATGAGAGGGAGGGTGTGGGAGGGGGATTAGTTGCCCCCCCAATCACTTTCGACTATTAAAAAGGGCCTTTCTATTTTCAATCGAATGAGCCCTTTTCGAAGTTCCTACGACAACTCCTTCGATACGAAGTGCCCTGGCCTAAAAAAAAAAAACAAAAAACAATACATTGTACTCACATCGATCTTTACTATAAAGATGTCAAGCCTTCCAATCACTTTCGACTATTAAAAAGGACACAAGCCCTTTCAATTTCCAATCGAATGAGCCCTTTTTGAGTTTCTATAACAACGCTTTTAATAAACACCTTATATGCCCCCAGGGCACAAATTACAATCCTTGCCCTGAGGGCTGTGGGGGAGTGTCCTCCTCAAACACATAATTTCTATCTGGAAATCAATTACGCTGAACAAAATGGCTTCCTCAAAATTTTGATTGGATGTGTTTGGGGAAATGGTGGGCGTGGAAGGGGTGTTGGTTGCCTTCCAATCACTTTCGACTGTTAAAAAAGGTACTCGCCATTCCAATATCCAATCGAATGAGCTCTTTTCCAAGTTTCTACGACAACTCATTCGATACGAAGTGCCCTGGTCTAAAGGAAAAAAAAAATAATAATACATTGTGCCAACATCTTTCTTTACTTAGACAGCGCGATTGCGCTGCCTATGCTTATTTTTCAGACCAGGGCACTTCGTATAGAAGAGTTGTCGTAGAAACTTAAAAGGAGGCTCATTCGATTGGAAATTGCAAGTTCTAGTGGCCTTTTTTAACAGTCGAAAGTGACTGGAGGGAAATGACCCCCCCCCCCACGCAAATCATTTCCCCAAACACATCAAATCCAAATTTTAAGACAGTGATTTTTTTTCAGCGCAGCTGAAAGGTTCGGACAATAATGTCTTTGAGGATGACACCCCCTCTCCACAGCTCTCAGGGCAAGAGTTGTAAGTTATGCATTGGGGGCATATACGGTTTATATCGAAAGGGTAGTCGTTTGAACTTCGTAAGGGGCTCATTGGAATGGTAATCAGAAGTTTTATTGCCCTTTTAAATAGTCAAGTGATCGGAAGGCAGATACTCCCTTCCCCACACACGTCATATTTTTTCTGATAGAAATTTTGAGATGGCCATTTGTTGAGGAAGAAATTTCGAAAAGGGCTCATTCGATTGGAAACTGAAAGCCCCTATTTACATGTTACCAATACTACTACAACTAACACCAGTACTACTACTCCAACACACTCATCTTTTCCCCAAACAAATCCAATCAAAATTTTAAGATAGCCATTTTGTTCAGCGTAGTTGAAAGGTCAAGAAATTATGAGGATGATACCCCCCCTCCCAAAACCTTCAGATTGTGGTTATACCCTGTTGTAAATTATACCCTGAGGGTTTATAAGTTTTTTTTTTATGGAAACTGTGGTTGTATAAACTTTGAAGGGAGCTCACTGGATTGGAAATCAGAAGTTCTAGTGGCCTTTTTAAAAGTGAAAGTGATTGTAGGGCAGCTACCCTCCTTCCACGTTATATTTTACGCAAATCCACCCGAAAGAAATTTTGAGATAGCCTGTGTTCAAAAATAGTCCAATGATAACGCAACAATTTTGTTACCAATAGTACAAAAAGCATATAAAAATGTCTCCGGGTGGACAAAACCCCCCAGAGACCAGAGGCAAGGGTTGTAAGTTGTGCCCTGAGGCATTTAAGGTTTTTATGGAGCAGATGGTCGCATAAACTTTGGATCGGATGGGGCTTATTTAATTGGAAATTAAAAGTTTTAGTGCTCTTTTTAAGAGTCAAAAGTGAACAGAGGGCAATCAGCCCTCCCCCGATCAAAATTTAAAAAAAGCTATTTTCTTCAGCATTCTTGAAAGGTCCAGTAATTACGTCTTTGGGGATGTCAACCTCCCCACAGTCCTCAGGGCAAGGGCTGTAAGTTAGGCAATTGTTCAATGTGTACATAAAGTATAGGTTGTTGAGAAACGTATACAAGTTTGAACTTTACTTTCCAAGAAGACGAAGGGCATTCAGGTTAGCCTTTCAGAGAATGTTGAGGGAAGTGTTGAACTAAGTCAAAAAACGTTATATATATTCAGATTGTATAAAGGGCGTAACTCAGGAATGACTGAATATATTAATTTGAAACTTCCAGCAAATGACAAGGGAGATGATCAAAAAGGCAATATTTACATGTTACCAATACTACTACAACTAACACCACTACTACTCCCACACAACTCCATTTAAAATATCGATAAATTTGAACTAAATGAAAAGACGCTATGTGCATGCACATTTTCAAGAGAGCGTATCTCAAGAATTGATTTGGGTATTAAGTTGGAACTTTCAGAGAATGCTTAAAGGGGAACATCATCTGACCAAAAGGCAATATGTGCACACTACTGCTAATACTACTATCACTGCTACATTTACTAATACTACTACTACTTCTATTGCACCTACTTGTAAGGCTAAGAGCATTAAATGAAAATTTCGATAAATATATGAACATGCAGGTTATCAAAAGGACATATCAGCAATGTGAACCAGTGGCTAATTGTATTAAGTTGAAACTTCCAGAACTTGATGAGAGGGATGTTCTACAGACCAAAAGACAACACGTTTATACTACTACTGCTACTAGTATTACCACTATTACTATTAATACTAATACTAGCAATATCAATACTACTACTGTGACTACTATAACAACTGTGCCTAAGGGTAGGAAGCTGAAATTTTCAAGGAATTTTAAGGGGGGAGGTGAACTGAATCACAACATGCCATCTGTATGCAGGTTGTCAAAAGTGGGTAACAGCAATATCTTAGGTACAGGTTGATGTGTGAAGTTGAAACTAATAGGGCTTGTTGTGGGGAATATTGAACTAACCAAAAGAAAATATTTGCATCCTAATGCTACTGCTTCTACTCATATTACTACTACTGGTACTATTATACAACTTCTACTACTACTACTACTATTATTACTAGTTCTACTACTACTACTACTGCCACTAAAGCTAAGGCTAATACTATTAATTCTACTGCTAGTACTACTGCTATTAAAACTAAGAGTATTAAGGCGAAAAATGTGGGATATATTGAAAATTAATGGAACTAAATCCAAACACACTATGCCCACACAAGTTGTCAAGAGGACGTATCAGAAATGCTTCAGAAACGGTTGATGGTTTTTAGTTGAAACTTTCTGCGTGTGTTAAAGGGAATGTCAAAGAAACCAAAGCTGCTATGCGCATATTGCTACTAATGTTACTACAACTATTGCTACTACGTAAGCTAAGGGTATTAAGGTGAAGCTTTTAAGGAATATTAAGGCAGATTGTGAAGAAAATCAAAACAAACTATGAGCATGAGGACTTTCAAAAAGGTGACAAAGCAATATCTTAAGAACCGCTTACATTATTAAGTTAAATTTTTAAGGGTAAGTTGGCGCGGATTCTGAACTAGCCAGAAGGCACTATATATGTATTATTAATACTACCACTACAGTTACTGTAACTAACGAAGCTAAGGATATCAAGGTGAATCTTTTAGGGAACGTTTAGGGGGAGTGCCAATTAAACAAAAAAACTGTATGTATGCAGGTTTTCAAAAGGGCATAAAAGCAATATCATAGGCAGCACGGATCTATAAAAGCTAAGAATATCATTGAAACTTTTAAAGGAGCTTAATTCGATTCAAAAATAAAAGTTCTAGCACCCATTTTAAATGTAAAAAGAGATTGGAGGATATGCAGTCCTTCTCCCAAGTCTATTCAGTTTCCAAACACATCCAGTCAAAATTTTGAGACGGCCTTTTTTTTTAAGCATAGTAGAGCGGTCAGAAACTATGTCTCTAGGGATATTGGACATGTGAACCCCCCCCCCCATTATGCCTTTGGCCCAATATGCCTTAAAACTAGATTTTGCTTTAAAACTAAATCAAAAGGCATTGTGTGTATGGTTGCCAATAAGACACCTCGGCAATATATCAAGAACGACTGGGGGTTTTAAGTTGAAATTTTCGGGAATACAGCTGTTACTAATTCTGCTCTTACAGTTTAAATAAATAAAAAGAGTGTAAGTGTATCGAGGTTGTCAAATAGCATAGATAAAATCTTTTGGGAATGATATTAATTTTTATTTTGAAGGTCAACTTGAGGAGGTATAAAATTATACAAAATGAAATACTATTTGTGTCAGGATTAAAATTGTTGAAAAAGTTTCTCCAATATACAAATAGCAAGCCAAACTATGGATTCTTATAGAAAAAAAAATCGAAAAGATATAAAATATTTTTTTTCAATGAACAAAAACTATATCAATAAAAAAACAAACTGAAATTAATTTAAATAACTTTTCCACAAAACAAGTTTTTCAAAGAAAAGTAAAGAGCTATATTAAGTCTAAAATGAGCAGAAATAAAATCAAATAATCTCCCAAGTGTAAAACTACCACATATCACTACCAATAAATAAATGGAACTCAAAAAGAGCAAAAATTAACATGAGTATGGCTTATCAAGACCAGAACATAATTTGCACTTTAATGAAAACAAATACATTTTAAATATTTTCACCTTTTTTTACTTTAATAAATAAAAATTAATAAAACTTTAAGGAATAAATATCAGTTTATGTAAATTAAACTGACAATCCACGGTCATTTGTTTTTTTTTTTTTGGCAAAAAAAAGGAGCCTTAGCTAGTTTAAGTCTATAGGTTAAAAGCATTCGATGTAACTGCGTCCTTAGATACGAACGCAAGCCGGTGTAGTGGAATACTTGGTGAGCAATATAACCATAAGTAATTAAAGATTAAACCTAAAATTAGGATAGATTTAAACCTCTACGAAAAAAGAGTCGTAAAAAAAGAGTAAATTTGCAATGAAAAAATTAGCGGAAACAAAATCAATCGTCGGCTCGATTAACAAAGAAGCATATCATTCTTAAAACATCTAATTACATCTAATTAAGCATCCCCTGTCTGACTTCTTATACTTTTCGAGGATATCACTAACTAGGCCAAATACTTACACTTATTATACCTTTAACAGATGGATTCATTCTATTGCTATATAAATCCGAAAGTAATCCTTAAAATTTTGTCTCATCCGCTGTTTTATTTTTTACTTCATAGATTAAAACAGGCCTTAATGTAACGGCCACTAACTCATTTAAACATGTCAATCAGGTTTTTCTGAGAAATTATTTATTTTTCTTCAAGCACCTTAATCGTACTTTTTTTTCGATTTTTTTTGCCACATTTTAATGCATATTTTTTTTCGTATTATTCATTCCTTCTCTGGGGTATTCTTTTTCATTTCTTCCGATATCCTTGGCTTTTCTCTGTTCTTCCATCAAGGTTTACTAGTGGCGAAAAAAAGTTTCACTGATGATAAAAGTTCTGTAATTGTGGTAGCTGAAATATGACTCAGAAAACATATTTTAAGGCTATTCGCATCTAGAAAAGTATTCCTTGGTTTTTAGTTTGCCCTTCTTTTGTAGCAATTTTTTCAGACATCTTATTGGCAGTTGTGAACAGGCTAATCTTCGTATTACAGTGCTGACGAGCTGTTTGATCAGTTCACTGAAAATCTTTTCCTGTTTTTTTTTTTCAGTTTAACAAAGCGTACCGGATGTAACCGAATCCGTGATAAAACGGGTCAGCCTTGTACTACGCATGGACAATCTCCGGCTATCGAATGCAACGAATTACTGGCAACCATCAGGTACGCGCCGCAGAGGAACACCCAGAAACACCATGCAACGAATGTACCATACAGACCTGTGAAGCCTAAACACCCCCATCCAGCCTCAGTGGGACGATATACCGGCAGCAGCAAACTTGCGGGAAGATTAGCGGCTCCTTCTTCATGCCCTGGGTGCCTCTGGAGGCACAAGCGGATCTAACGTCTAAGGTAAAGACTGGATGTAAGCCAGGTAAAAAATGGTCTTGTTTGTAAGGTTATTTCAGCAACTAGTTTCTTACTGAGAGTCAAATATTTTTTCCTGCCAAGCCGTTCCATTAGAGCATTTCGGATAATCAAAGTGCTCAACTCGATAAAAAATAAAACGGAAACCGTACACTGAGTACTTCAGCACGCAACGAAGTTTAAATTGCCTAAACAGGATTATCTGAAGTCAATTTTTTAAACAATTTATTACCGCTTTAATTCCTTTTTTTTAACTTCGATGATTTAGTCAAAGGAATGTTAACTTTTTTTTTACTCTAACTTATCAATCTCAACCAGGCTAGCCCTCTGGTATACTGTGGAAATTTTGTTGGTTGTTGGCTTTTTTTCGTTGATGGTCGGCAATCATGTAGGGATCCACCCATATTTGCTGCAGAATCAATAAAAGCAAGGGGTTCTTTCCATTTTCACACTATTCGTCTACTATTTCAATTTTGTGATTGTTCTTATCGTGTTTTTCTCATTTTCTTTTCCTATTTGTATCTTTTTTCGTTATTGTCAAATTTCGACAATTACTTTCTAATACAGTTTGCTGGGCTTATCTATTAAATACTCCCCAGAAGTTTTTTCTATATATGCAGGGGCCATAGCCAATATTCTATAAGAAAGAAAGCAGTGATATTCAATTTGATTAAAAAAAGAAATACGAGAAATGCAAATGAGTAAAGAAAAAAGAGAAAATAAAAATTTACCAAAAATGACTATAAAAGGAAAGAGAATAGCACATTAAAAAGGGAAAGGTTCACAGCCTTGATAGACGTGTGGTTCAATTTTTCTATGAGGAAAAATCTTCGAGCTGAACAATTTACAATTCTATAGGTTACATGTGTTGCCTCTTCAAGAGTAGTACAGTTGCAAATGAGACTACTTACTTGAGTGATACTCCGTAAGCCATGTGAAATACAGATTTTGAACGAGCTTTTGAAGTCTTGAACATCAGAGGTGATCCTGTTCACCAGTTCTCCAGTTCTTTTTTCGTCGAAAAATGCAATGTCTTGTTTTATCAATGATGTAAAGAGGTCAGATCGCAGCTTGGCTGCCATTCGCTCCCCAACTTGTGACAAACAAGTTATATAAAAGAATGTAAGGAATGACTAAAAAGGCAGAATAAGATAGCAAGTTAATGAAAAAAATAGAGCTTTTGAGTAAAAAAAAATGTGGGTGTTCTATATTCTATTGCTGTATTTTTTTCCAGAAATTTTCAGACGGAATGAATTGTGAGACCCCAGCACCCTTGTCGAAATAAGAAATACTTGGTTCAAATGAAACATAAACGTTTAAGAAACATATTTCAAATTCAAAACAAAACATAACAATACTCTAATAAACTAAAACACTGAAACGGAATTAACATTCGCTAAGTATTATTCAGGAAAACTGTTTAGGTGTGACAAAAAATCAACACGAGGGTTCATTTTGTCTGAAGTTCTGACATAATTTCTGGGCAATTCGCTCCAAAATAAACTTGAGCAGAAATGTCTCAGTATAAGTGTCATAAGAGCAACATTGGAACACACTTTTCGCTTTTACTCTGAAAAAAAGAAGAAAAATAGTGAGGGAGAGTTCAGCTTTAATGTGGACCCTTTTCAGAGAAATTAACTTCTAAGACATTTCCTGCAGTTAAGTGACGAAGATTGGACTCCTTACAATCAGTTACAGCTTTTGAAGATCAGGGGGTAATTCTAAACCAGCCTGCTGTAAGAAGTGTGACATCCTTCAGGGAAAAGGCTTCCAAATGTTTTTCAGCAGATCGTCCATACGTTACAAAAGAAACCAAAGCTCTGAACAGGAAATGAGACAGCTTTTCAGAAAAGGAAAAACACAAAGAAGCGACTAGCAAGAAGAGTAAAATCAGAGGAATGGCCTGCCAGACAGCAGCAGATTATTACCAAAAGGGAGCATTTCATCTCCAGATCTTATGGACAACCCAATCATCACGGAATCCCAAGTTCGCGCCAAATTAAAGAAACCGAAGAGGGCCAATATTACACCCCTTGATATTCCTGTCGATCTCATCAAGGCTTTTCGAGAATTTTTGAGTGCGTCGTTAACTTTAATATTCAACAAGATTACCATATTCACCCAGTACACGCAAAATTGGAAAAAGGGTTTCATAACACCTATCCGCAAAAAGGAAGCCGCCTGTGATTTTATTGGTGTGCCTCATGTTACGATGACTCCTATTTTTACCAAAATATCTGAAAGCTTCATTGCTGGCTGGTTGAAAACTATAATTCTGGACAAAATTTACCCCAAAAAATTCGAAAATTTTCCCAAAGATTCAACAAGTCATTGCTCAGTAAGTATGCTTGATAAGATTCAAAGCATCCTGATGAACCAGAGCACTGGGTCAACCTCATTGCGATTGACCTAAAGAAAGCATTCACTTGATCTGCCATAGTACCCCTATCCGCAAGCCACTGAAAAATTTTTCTGTTGATGCATATTTGGCAAGAATAGCTGCTAATTTTCTTTCAGGTAGAAGTTAAGAAAAAAGTACAAATCAGCCTATTCTGACTCCAATCCATTGTGGAGTTCCCCAGGGGACATTTTTAGGCCCTCTACTTTTTTCGGTTATGGTAAAAGAGTTAGAAAAAGATGATTCGAGTGGCTTGATGTTCGTTGATGATTGATTAGTAATGAAGCTGAGTGAAAAGAGCGAGGTAGATAGAATCATGGCGGGTTTGTCACACCAAGGATAGGAGAACAAAATGGTCGTTAATTGCGAAAAATCACTCGTATTAACTTATTATTTTTCCGAGGAATTACTCATCTCTTGCTTTAGAGAATGTTTCAGGTTGCAGCGTCATGGACATCAAACTTATAGGAATATCTTTTTACTCGTCATGGCATACCAGCACCCCACCTATTGCATATTTTTCTTACGTTTATCTGACCGTTGGTAGAATGTGCTTGCCCCGTTTGGCTGACTTCATATCAGAAGGACCACCTAGAAAGGATCCTTTACCGAGTTCTTCTGCTAGGTTCTGAATCCACAAAAGTCCCTTATTGCTCCCTTTTAAGACAATTTTCCTCACAACTCTTTCAGCACGCCAAGATGAATTGTGTTTTAAGTTTGGTGCCAGAATTTTGGCAAATCCACAGCTTCATGAAATCCTCCCTCTGAACACCTCGCTTCAAACCAACGGCAACCACGAAAAGTAGCAGATCCGGTGCCTAAAATTTAGCTGGTAGCAGCAAAACGTATGCGTTACGCAAATAGTTTCGTTTCCTCGTTCGTCATGGTTTTTAATACTACACTCACTCATCAATAATTATGCATATATATATATTTGTTTAAGTTCATCATTTTTTTTATTCGTTGTTGATTTTTTAGGTTCTAGTTTGACTCTGTGTTATTTCGAGTTTCATTATTTACTTTATATTTTTTGTTCAATTGTGGATAAATTTGTATGACGATGGCTAAGGCTGTGATTGTTATATGTTTAGTGCCTTATCTTGTATTATGACGAGAACTTTTCTTGCCTAAGGATTTTAGAGTTTATTTCGACTGTGTTTATATTATTTGAGGTTATATTATTTACTTAAAAATTTTTGTTCAGTTGCTGATAAATATGTAAATCGATGGCTGTAATTATTATATGTTTAGTGCCCTATCTTTTAATTTGACAAGAATGGCTACTGATCGGCATGGCTATGTAAAGCGTATGATAATAAAATCGTTTGAGTTTGTAAAGGTGAGAATAAGTAATCAAAACAAGTCCAAGAGGAAATAGATAATGATTATATTACAAGTATCCTATTTTATACTTACAACATAGAAAACAAGAATAAAAATTACAATGAAATAAAATCTTGAGCTGCTGAGCTTTCAGCTATTAATTTAAACGTATATAAAATATTCAGCTTCATTTTATTAGTTCTTCCCAAGGACTGTTCAAGACACATAGTTTTGAAACGAATTATATACGAATATTTTTATTCTGTACTTATTACAACATTGAAAATAAAAATTACTGTGAAATAAAATGTTGAACTGATGAGCTTTCAGCTGCTAATATCATTATATATCAATGTTCATTTTAATTTTATTAGTTCTTTCCAAGACTGTTCAAGACACATATAGTTTTCAGTAAGCGCCAATGACGCAGAAGGCTTTATACTTTTATAGTTAGGGAAGGGGACAATAGCCAAACTCTTGTTTGTAGTGATTTTTATTCGTTATAAGCTTGATTTGCCCAATCAATTTTAGCTTTACTCGTTTTAAGATTCATTTATTCATTTATATTAATACCTGGAATTCTTTAATATTAATTTCTAGTCGTTTTGAGTTTGAATTTTTATAGGATGTTATTTCTGCTGATCTTAAGTTTAATATGGGCTTCACTTTTATTTTAAAACTTCTTTTTCAGAAAATTTTCTTCATTAATTTCTTTTTGTTTTTGGTTGCAAGCTATTTAGTTAATTATAACCCATTTTGGGTAGAGATTTCCATCATCTATCTCATTCCCAGAAATATACCTCTGGGGAAAACTAAATTTACTTTTCTTTGAAAATTCTCTTTTCACAAAGTTTTGTTTCAAATTAATTTCTATTCTTTGTTATTGCCAAGATTATGGTTCTCTCCAATATAATGAATATTTCGCCAATTTTTCGTGTCTCTAGAGTAACAATTAAAAAAAATCTAATTCTAATTTAATAGTTCTAATTAGTGGTTTTTGATTTTTTTTTTTCGATACCCTTTAACATTCTCTGAAAGTTTCAACTAAATGCCATCAGACATTCCTGGGACATGTCAGATACGCCCTTCTGGCACCATAGATGAGCATCGTATCTTTTGATTGAATATTCTTAACCTTAACCACTCCTAAGATATTGCAGATATGCTCTCTTGATAACATGGATGCACAAAGCGTCTTTTTATTTAGTTTAAAAACCTCAACATACCCTGAAAGCTTCAACTTAATGCCCTCAGCCGTTCCTGAGATATTGCTGATGTCCTCTTTTAACAACCAGCATGCACATAATATGTTTCTATTTTGTTCAACGTCCCCTAACATTCTCTGAATGTGGTCACAAGTAAATGTAGTACCAGTTGCAAACAGTCGCAGTCACGGTTGCAAGTTGTTTCAGTCAAAATTAGTCACTGTTGCAGTCGCAACTAGTTGCATTTGCAGCCGCAGTAGTAGCAGTAGTGGACCTGAAAGTTTCAAGCTGATAACCTTATCCGTTCCTAAAATATAGCGGATATACGTTTCTGATAACGTGGATGCAGATAATACCTTTTTATTTAGATCACTGTACCCCTCAATATTCCAAAAAATTTCACCTCAACACCCATAGCCTTTTCGGATGCACCCATGGTCAAACATCCCTCCTTCCTGCTTGCTAAAAATGGATAAATTGAATTATTTACAATTTTGCCCGGGGGCTGTGGGGGCATATGAGTTCCAATCAAATGAGTCTCATCCAAAGTTTATACGACCACCCCTTCCATAAAAACTATATATGCCCCGGGGCATAAATTACAACCCTTGCTCTGGGGGATGTCAACCCCGGAGGCATTTTTGTATGATATTAGGACTATTTTGAAAAAAAAATCACTATCGAAAAATTTCAATTCGATGCGTGGGGTGGGCTCGTTGCCTTCCGATCACTTTTGACTATTAAAAAAGAACTACAACTTTCAATTTCCAATTAAATAAGCCTCATCCAAAGTTTATACGACCACTATTTCCCGAAAAATCTTATATGTCCCTGGGGCATAAATTGCAACCCTTGTCCTCGGACTCTCAGGGGTTGTGTCAACCCCGGAGGCATTGTTATATTATCGTTGGACAATTTTGAACAAATTGGCAATCTCAAAATTTCGATCAGATACATTTGGGGAAAAGAGGGCGTGGGGCATACTTGCACTCCGATCACTTTTGACTATTAAAAATAGAACTGCAACTGTCAATTTCCAATCAAACGAGCCTCCTCTAAAGTTTGTACGACGACCCTTTTCATAAAAACCATGTATGCCCTCGGTGCATAACTTGAAAACCTTGTCCCCGGGCTGTGGAGGGCCCTGTCAACACCGGAGGCACAATCATATGATCTTTGGACTATTTTGAACAAAATAGTCAGCTCAAAATTTTGATCAGACACATTTGGGGAAAGGAGGGCGTTAAGGAGGCTAGTTGCCCTCCGATCACTTTTAACTCTTAAAAAGGGAAATAGAAATTTCAATTTCCAATGAAATAAGCCTCTTCCCAAGTTTATACAACCACCTCCTCCATAAAAACTTTATATATATCCACGGGGCATAAGTTACAATACTTGACCCTGGGCCTCTTCCCAAATAAGCCTCTTCCTAAGTTTATACAACCACCTCCTCCATAGAAACCTTATATATCCCCGGACATAAGTTACAATACTTGGCCCCGGGCTCTAGGGGGTTGTGTCGACCCCCGAATTTTTGTTAACGCTGTAGCATTACCTCTGATAAATTTGAAAAAAATAAGATTAAAAGGAAGAAAAGATTGACGAAGAAGTACTTTAAAAAAGTAAAAATTCAATGAATTGTTACAAATATTTTAACTCAAAGAACTTCAGGAAAAATAAGAGTGATGTTGCCGTCCCTCAAACCCCGAAAGTCTAGAATAAAAAACAGGCTACACTGAAAACTATATACACGGCTTGAACTGAGTTTAATTTAGCCAGTTTACTCAGTATTTTTTGAAAAGAATTTTTAGTCTTCCGATTGTACTATGATGAAATTATATTTAGTCTTATGCTAGCATTTATGCACATCTCATTTCTAACTACTCTCGGTTGTGATGCGATCATTATATGATAAAACCTTTATGCAACGCTATTTTTAATAACTTTATTTTATTAAAGCATGAAAAGTTTTAAGAAATGCTGTATTAGTGCACTGTCATGGGAAGTGGGTATACTGATAAGTTTTGAAAGTGTTTGAACATTCGAAAATGGTAAAAGAAATCGTTGAAAAATTAAACAAGTAATAGGTGACAAACTACAATTTAATCCGAAAGTAGTCGAGTTGAGAAAAACGAATAAAACCAATTGTCATATATAAGATTTGAACCCAAGAAACCAAATCCACAGACTAATGTCCTCGCCGCAACCCTATTAGGTTTTGTATAAGTCCTTGTCTTAAACTATTTGCTGTGCCTATCACCCATTTCTGTTGATGTATTAATTAAATCAATTATGCATGAAAATTTCAACGAAATATTGTATTATTGCACTGTCAGGGGAAGTGCATATGCTGACAAATTTGGGAGTAATTGAACATTAGGAAACAATGGAACAATGGCTCACAAACTTAAAAAGTAGTTGTGACAAAGAGAGTTTAATAAATAACTCATTTTTCTCGTTAATAAAAACAAGTCAAATGACGAGTGAATAAAAAGCGCTGTCAGACCGTAGATTGCTGATCAATGGACTCAAGAGACAGAAGATGCCAAATAGGAAAATTAAAACCCATGTGGACACCTAGAACTCATAAATGTTTACATGCAAGGAACGGCAAATTCTAAGACATATTATTAGCCCATCAGCAAAATTTGTCAGGTAATTTTTCAGACGACCATACAAAATACAAAAAAAAGCGGAGCATGCAATAACACTGTTTCCCCAAGTTAGTTAAACAGTTAATTATACAGACAGTTCACAAACTCACTAGGAATTGGTGCTACTACTACTACTACTAACAGCTCATTGCAGCATCAAGCCAACCAAAGCCAACACAGCTACGCACGCTCCTGCCCCATCCCAGTCTACTTAAAGCCTCCCTCTTTAAACCCTCCCGGGAAGTTCTCATTTCTCTTAAATAATTCCTTACGACATCCTGCCATCCCATTCAGGGACAAACTGATTTTCCTTCGACCCTAGATAGTTAGCCGACAAGGACAATGTTTGGAAATCTACCATCCTTCATTTACAGAACGTGGCTTAGCCATCTCAACCTTTCATTAAAGCCATAGAAAGCAGGATTAAACCATATTTTTCGTACAGCTTACTGTTTGAGATGCAGTCAATCAGTCGGACACCTAACACATTCCGTAGGCAATTTCTCTTGAAAACATTTAGCTTATCCTCCCCCGCTTTTTGGACCACCCAAGCTTCAGAACCATATTTAACCACTATCATCACTGTGGCTTCCAATATTTTAATCTTCGTTCTCAGAGGTATCTTCCTATTCTTCTAAACTTTTTTCAACTGTGAAACACACACTGGGCCTTGGCTATTCTTCTTTTAACATTAATTAAAAAAACATTTTCAACAAAATAAGTTTTTCAATGAAAAGTAAAGAACTCCATTAAACAAAAAATGAGCAAAAATAAAATCAAATAATCTACCAAGCGTGAAACTACCACGAATCAGCATCGAAAAATAAATGAAACCCAAAACGAGCAGAAATTACAATAAATAACCGAGTCAAACTCTAAACAAGCAGAAATTAACATAAGTTGGGCTCAAAACCCCTATGCCTTCCCAAGGCCAGAACATAATTTGCACTTTACTGAAAAAAA
>JAQQPU010002514.1:24129-63417 GCA_029168905.1 Artemia sp. Kazakhstan ARC1039 | reverse complement strand
TTAAAAGCGATGGGATCTTTGATAAAGCGAAAATGGTTTTAGTGCAACTATACCAGTTTAAGGCTGGCTTGCCGATCGTGAAATAGCAAAACGTTTAAAAGGAATTATTGCATTAAATGTATCTTGGTTAGAAGTTACAAGGTAAGTTTTTTTTTATATTTAGAAATGCATGATAAGCACTCCTTTATATATATTGCTAATTTGGTTAATGAAAGAAAATTAAATAGCTTAGAAACAAATTTTAAGTTTTTAAAAAGCTATGCGCCTGAGAAAATTTTGTCTTATTTTTTGAAAATAGGGATAGAAAAAAAATTATGTATATACTTACAAATTCTGACTGGACTTCTATATCTGAACTCCTTTGCAATACTTGAGGGGGGTTTGCCATGGAACCAACGCGGGGGTCAGAGGGCTCTGTCACTATAAGTTGGGTGCTCGATGCATGATCCCGATCGTGTGTAACTTTTCTAGCGAATTTGATAACAGACGCTCTTGTGGCCTGTATTAATGAAGGTTTGCCATATCTCGCTTTCTTCTCAGAAGGGGGATTATTGCACGTCTCTTCTTCCTTTAAAAAAAAGACAAAAAAATTTAGCATGTAGCAAAAATGCATTTTGGGTTTTTGGAAAATAATTCAGTTTATGTTAGACATCTAAAGTAGTGTAAAAAACATCTTGATTTCAAAATCAGGGGTTTTGATAGTGGGATGGAGGGCCTTTTATAAACTGCTCCTCCCTCCCCCCCCCAAACTCTCACACTCTTTGTAACACGCAAGCTTTTCATTCAAAGCAGAAAAATACATCATGTTAGGAAAAAGCTTTATTTCTGAATGATAAAGAACTGTTTTTCAAAACAATTAAAACTTGTAAACATACCTATGATGGATAGATTTTATTTACATAATAGAAAAAAAGCGTAAACTTTAGCGTAAAGAGCGAATCCTTATGATTTCAAATATATCAGTTTCATCAAGTTTAGCTATAGCGGTCAAAAGTTACGCGCCTGAGAAAAATTTGCCTTGTTTTCGAAAAAAGGGGGAAAACACCCTCTAAAACTCATAGAACTTTAATGAAAATCACATCATCAGAGAACCCTACTATAGAAGTTAAAAGCTCCTATCTGGAGTCCCATTCGAACGGAAATTAAAAGTTCTAATGTCCTTTTTAAGTAACCCCAAAAAAAAATGGAGGGCATCTAGGCCCCCCCTCCCACACTAATTTTTTCCCAAAGTCATCCGCCGTGACATCGGAATTAGACAAACCCCGTTTATAGCAAGAGCCTGTGAAATTTAACCCCCCCCCAAAACTCTCACACTCTTTGTAACACGCAAGCTTTTCATTCAAAGCAGAAAAATACATCATGTTAGGAAAAAGCTTTATTTCTGAATGATAATGAACTGTTTTTCAAAACAATTAAAACTTGTAAACATACCTATGATGGATAGATTTTATTTACATAATAGAAAAAAAGCGTGCTTTGACATTTCTATCGAATACAGTCGTCATATTCTTAAGATTTTGTATTGTTGGAGGGGAGGGGGGCTGTCCCTCTGAAATTTGAATTTACTAGTAAAACGTTTTTCTTTATTTTTTTTGGGGGGGAAATAAAAGAATGAAAAGTGTACTCACATTGAAAATAGACAAATCCATTGTTTTCAAAAGTTAAAAATATATGGTGTACTATAAACAATGTCTTAATGCATAATGAAAATTGGAATGCAGTGTAGGGACATTATATCGGGTTTTTTTTAAATTAAGTACATTGTAGCATGACAAGTTTTTTTTTTTTTTTTAGAAAACCGACTAATCAAGTTATTATATTGGACAAACCGCCAACTTTCTCTAATCGACTGACACACAAAAAATCGATGTCATAATAAAAAAAAACATGTATATTCCCTGAACTAGAAATCGCGTAAATCTCTTTGAAAGAGTGTGATGACCTGTTTACCTACTAGAAGAACCTGTTTGGTACATAGGACCCTTAGAAATGGAACATACTACTCTACTCTTTAGGTCCATGTCTTGAGGGTCCCGGGGCTTCTGGGGTTTCTGGTCGAGAATTTTTAGAAAATTTTTAATTCATGCTCTTTTCATATATTCTTTTTAGCAACTTTTTAATGTTTTATTTTTAGTTTTATCAAATTTTAACTGCTTACTTTCCGTCATTTCGTGGTTTTACTACTTGGTCTTTCTAAAGCAAAGTCTCTGTCTGTGTCTTGGGGCTCCTGCCTATCTGGTTTTTTTGGCCGACCATACTGTTAAACTTTCTTTAATTCACACTTTTTTGCTCATATTTTACCGTTTATGAACTTTTTTACGTTTTGCTTTTCTATTTGTTAAATTTCAATTGATTATCTTCTGTATTTTAAATACTTTAAATTTGATCTTTTTAATGGTTGCTGTAGGTCCACGTCTTGGGGGTCTCTAGCCTTCTGGGGTTTGAAGTCGACATGGTTTTCAACTTTCTTTAATTCAAACTTTTATGCTTAAACTTTCCCATTTATGAATTTTTTAACATTTTGTTTTTCCATTTATTAATTTTAACTGTTGATGTTCTTTAATTTCATGATTTTAACATTTTGTCTTTTTAAAGGGGGAATCTCTTTGTTCTTGCCTTGTAACCTTGGCCCTTTTAGGTTTTGGGGGCCGACAACACTTTTGAATCTCTTCCGTTAATACTCTTTTGTTTATATTTTAACATTTATTACCTTTTGAACGTTTGATTTTCCGTTAGTTAGTTTTTGATTGCACATATTTAATTCGAACTGCTAACATTTAGTTTTTTTTTTATTTCAACTTAATATTTCTTTTTTTTTTTCCTTTTCACGAGTTTTATGTTTTATTGAGGGTATACACTTTGACATTTTTAGAACACATAGCCCTGACTTTTCTAGCCCTTGACTTTTGCCATTTCGTGGGTTTTCTTGTCTGAAATAATCTATTGGGATAGTTAGTTGGCTGTTTTATGTTTTTCTAAATTATGTTTCTTAGCTTTTCGTGGGGTTCTGGGGTTGGACAGCTTCTTAGTTGGAATGTTTACTTTTTTATTTCATGGTTTGACCTGTCTACATTATGAATTAACATACTTAAAGGCTGTATAGGGTTTTCAGATTTAGGTTTCTTAGCCTTCATTGGGTGTGTGGCGTCAGAAACTTATTATTTGATATGTTTAGTTTAATATTTCATGGTTTGACTTGTCTGGAATTTAAGACTTAGTCAAACACTGAAAAAAAAATAAAACACTATTTTTTGAAAAAACAAAAAAAGAAATAATTCATTCTTTAAAAATAATGAAACAAATATTTCTTAAAAGCGTGGTGTGACTTGACTGAAATTATGAGCTAGGATGGTTACTTGGCTTTTAGGGTTTTTTAGACTTAACTTTCTTAGGTTTTCGTTGGTGTGTGGTTTCTGAAGCTTTTTATTTGAGATTAATTAAAAAAAAAATTCCGAAAAATAAGTTTTCAAAGAAAAGTAAAGGGCATTTTAAACTTAAGCTCAGGAGATATGAATGCCTGTTAAAATTCAGACTCAAAACGACCAGAAATTACTATTAAAGAATAAATTTTACCCAAAACGAACAGAAATTAAATGTACAATCATAGCAAAAAACATACAACAAGTAATAATATAAATGAATAAACAGATTTTAAAGCAAGTAATGTTTAGATTGAATATGAAAATCAAGCTTAAAACGAAAAAAAAATAGTTTGCTATTAAAGTATAAATGAAACTTAAAACGAACAGAAATTAAATAAACAATCAATGCGAACAAACATACAATATATATTAAAGTAAATAAAAAATAAATGTTAAAACGAGTGAAACTTAAATTGAATATGCAAGTTAAGTTTGAATCGAATAAAAATAACTACAAACAAGAGTTTGGGTATCGCCTTTCTGCAGAAGCCTAAAACCTACTGCGTTATTGGCGCTTTACTGAAAACTATATGAGTCTTGAACAGTCTTGGAAAGTATAAACAAAATCAAGTTGAATATTAGATATATAATGATATTAATTGTTGAAAGATCCATCGGTTCAAGATTTTTTTTTTCACTGTAATTTTTATTTTCATTTTCAATGCTTTAAGAACTGGAAAAGAATAAATTTGTAATATAAGCGTAATTCGTTTTCAGTGTAGCACCAATGACGCAGAAGGCTTTAGGTTTTTGCAGTTAAAGAAGGGGGCAGTATCCAAATTTTGTTTGTAGTGAAACTATATTCGTCTTGACCAATATTGGAAAGAACTAATAAATTAAACTGAATATTTGATGTATAATGATATTAATTGCTGAAAGCTCATCAGTTCAAAATTTTACTGTAATTTTAATATTTATTTTCAATATTAAGTACAAAAGAAAATATTTGTAATATAATTTGTTTTCAGTAAAGCGCCAATGACGCATTAGGTTTTAGGCTTCTGCAGTGAGGCGATACCCAAACTCTTGTTTGTAGTTATTTTTATTCGATTCAAACTTGATTTGCATATTCAATTTAAGTTTCACTCGTTTTAAGATTTATTTATTCATTTACATTAATATATATTATATGTTTGTTGGCATTGATTGTTTATTTAATTTCTGTTCGTTTTGGGTTTCATTTATTCTTTAATAGTAATTTCTGGTCGTTTTGAGTTTGAATTTTAACAGGTATTCATATCTCCTGATCTTAAGTTTAAAATGGCCTTTACTTTTCTTTGAAAAACTTACTTTTCGGAAAGTTTTTTTTAATTAATTTTTATTCGTTTTTGATTGCAAAAAACTTCAAGTTGTCTTGAAAATTTTCAAAATGTCTTTTTTCAAAAGACACGATCGTCTAAAGGAACCTGAAGTTCTATCTCTGACATTTCCGTTGATTCTTTATTCCCGTTACTTTTAGATGTAAAATTTAGAATATTATCGAATGGGTTTAGTCATCCCCTCCCTGAATAATTCACAATTAGAAAACCCACCCCTGGGAAATTCCTCCACCCTCAAAGAACATTTTCTTTTCCTGCTGATAATTCCCCCGCGTTAAATTCCACCCAGCAGAAATTTCCCAGCCGTGGAAAATGCTCCCCAAACCTATTCCCCTCAGATAATTTTTGATATTCATAAAAATGGAAGCTGAAATTTCCACTCAACTTTTTAGGTCAGAAGCAATGCTATAGCGTTACCTAAGTAAAGAGCCATAAGGGTTCAATGAATTAATACTTATTTATTTTTCCAGGGGCATTTTATGTAAAAGAGGTGGTCGCATAAACTTGGAACGGGGTTCATTGAATTACAAATTAAAATTTATAGTGCCGTTACACCAGGGGCGGATCCAGGATTTTTAGGGGGGTGGGGCGCAAAATAGGTTGATCCGATAAACTTGCGTTAGGAGCAAGTCTAATTAACGCAATCTTGCGTTAATTAAGTAAATTACATTAATTTAGACTAAGTTAGGGGGGCGCCCCCACCGCCCCTTCCCTGGATCCGCGACTGCCTTACACTCTCTGTTTCTTTCCTTGTTAGGGAGGAGAGCAGATGCCTAATAGGTGTGTGTTAATACCAAAACATTCTAACTCTCATTGGGCCTTCAGGTATAAACAGAATTAGTTCAAAGAAAGGGGCTGGTAAAAAGGGCATGGGGGGAGAGTATTTGCCCTTCGATCGATTTTGACTCGTAAGAGCTGGACTAGGACTTCCAATTCAATCAAATGAGCCCTCTCTGAAGTTTATACGAGAATCCCTTTCTGCCACCGGGCCCTAGGGGGTTTTGTTGACGCAAGAGTTTTGTTACTTAACCTTTCAACTATTTTTAACAAATTTTTTATCTGATGCATTTAGGGCCTGGAGGAGGGGGGCTAGTTTTTCTCCAATCTCTTTTGACTCTTAACAAGTGAACAAGAACTTTCAATTTCCAATCAAATGAACCCTCTCTAAAGTTTATACGAGTATCCCTTCCCTAAAAAATAATATGAAGGTTTCGGAGAATCCTTAAATTACAACCCTTGCCCTGAGTGCTGTGGGGGAGTTGTCATCCTCAAAGACCTAATTTCCAGGCCTTAAAACTACGTTTAAT
Source organism: Artemia sp. Kazakhstan ARC1039 (assembly GCA_029168905.1). NCBI lineage: Eukaryota > Metazoa > Arthropoda > Branchiopoda > Anostraca > Artemiidae > Artemia > Artemia sp. Kazakhstan ARC1039. The sequence goes on along the minus strand of JAQQPU010002514.1, from coordinate 57,369 downwards.
GAAATGGCTGTCTTAAATTTTGATTGGATGTGTTTGGGGAAAGGGTGGGCGTGAGAGGGGGGTTATTTGCCCTCAAATCACTTTCGACTATTGAAAAGGGCACTAGCCCTTTGAATTTCCAATCAGATTAGTTTTTTTTGAAGTTTCTACGACACCACCTTCTATAAAAACCTTATATACTCCCAAGGTATAACTTAAAACCCTTGCCTTGACGGTTGTGGGGGAGTTTCCTCCTCAAAAACATATTTTCTATCTGAAAATCAACTACGTCGAGCAAAATAGCTATCTAAAAATTTTGATTGGATGTGTTTAGGGGAATGTTGGGCCTGGGGGGGGGGCTAGTTGCCCTCCAATCACTTTCGACTATTAAAAAGGGCACTGTACCTTTGAATTTCCAATCTAATGAGCCTTTTTTGAAGTTTCTACGACAACGCCTTCTATAAAAACCTTATATGCCCCCAGGGCACAACTTAAAACCCTTGCCCTGACGGTTGTGGGGGAGTATCCTCCTCAAAAACGTATTTTCTATCTGGAAATCAACTACTCTGAACAAAATGGCTATCTCAAAACTTTGATTGGATGTGTTTGGGGAAATGATGGGCATGGGGGCGGGAACTAGTTGCAATCCAATCACTTTCGACTATTAAAAAGGGCAATAGCCCTTTAATTTCTAATCGAATGAGCCTGTTTCTACGACAACGCCTTCTTTAAAAACCTTATACGCCCCCAGCGTATAGCTTAAAACCCTTGCCCTGAGGATTATGGGGGAGTGTCCTCCTCAACAATATATTTTCTATCCAGAAATCAACTACGCTGAACAAAATGGCTATCTCAAAATTTTGATTGGATGTGTTTGGGGGAATGATGGGCGTGGGGAGGGGCTAGTTGCCCTCCAATCACTTTCGACTATTAAAAAGGGCACTGTACCTTTGAATTTCCAATCGAATGAGCCTTTTTTGAAGTTTCTACGGCAACGCCTTCTTTAAAAACCTTATATGCCCCCAGGCCACAACTTAAAACCCTTGCCCTGAATGTTGTGGGGTAGTGTCCTCCTCAAAAACATATTTTCTATCTGGATATCGACTACGCTGAACAAAATTGTTACCTCAAAATTTTGATTGGATGTGTTTTGGGAAATGATGGGCGGGGGGGGGCTAGTTGCACTCCAATCACTTTCGACCATTAAAAAGGGTAATAGCCCTTTAATTTCCAATCGAATTCGCCTGTTTTGAAGTTTCTACGACAACGCCTTCTTTAAAAACCTTATATGCCCCCAGGGCATAACTTAAACCCCTTGCCCTGAGGGTTGTGGGGAAGGGTCCTCCTCAAAACATATTTACTATCCGGAAATCAACTTCGCTGAACAAAATTGCTATCTCAAAATTTTGATTGGATGTGTTTGGGGGAATGATGGGTGTGGGGGGGCTAGTTGCCCTCCAATCATTTCCGACTATTAAAAAGGGCACTAGAACTCTCGATTTCCAATCGAATGAGCCCCCCTTTGAAGTTTCTATGACGACACCTTCCATATGAAGTGCCTCCGGGGAAAAAAATAATAATAATAATAAAACATTGGAACCGTATGGCCTTTACTATAGGCAGCACTACAGCGTTGCCTCTGATGTTTACTTTGGTATTTCATGATTTGACTTGTTTTAAATTATGAATTAAGATAGTTAGCTGGCTTTTAAGGTTTTTCAGAGTTAATTTTCTTGGGCTTTTCTGAGTGTTCAGTGTCTGAAACCTATTATTTGATATTTTTACTTGGTGTTCCGTGGTTTTACTTCTCTGAATTTTTGAATTATAATAGTAACTTGGCTGTCTGGGGCTTTTAGACTTATGTTTCTTAGCTTTTCGTGGGTTTGTGGTGTCTGAGGCATATTATTTAAAATGTTAGAGTATTTCATGGTCTGATTTATCTGAAACTATGAATTGGGATGGCTACTTGGCTGTTCAGGGTTGTTCAGACTTTGTTTTTTAAGTTTTTTGTGAATATCTGGTACCTGAAGCTTATTATTTGAGATAGCTACTTGGGTATTACGTGGTTTGACTTGTCTGAAATTATGAATTAGGATAGTTACTAGGCAGTATGGGTTTTCAGCTTTATGTTTCTTAGCCTTTATTGGGTACATAGTGTTAGAAGCTTATTATTTTAGATGTTTACTTTGATACTTCATGGTTGGATATGTTTAGAACTTATGACTTGATATTTCTGACCTACGTTTTTAGACTTTCATAGGTGTATGTTGTCTCGGACTTAATGTGAAATTTCTAATTTAAACCGTGAAAAACGGTTTCAAGGAAACTTGACTAAGGAACTGAAACTGAAGGTTGAAAATCAAAAAATAAAAACCATTTTGATAAAAAAATGAAACACTGATTTTGAAAAAAAAAATTATAAAGACTAATTTTGAAAAAAAATGAAATATTTATCTCTTAAGAACGCTATCTAAGGACCAGAATTGTTGAAATCATGCAAAGGAAATTTTGATTCAAAATTAGGAGACGACTGAGAGGGAATTTTAAAAGTCAAAGATAGCCTACATGAAAAGGATTTTTTAAAAGTCAGAGACGTTAAGTTATGCTAGGTTTGCCCCCTCTAAGCTATGTTAGGTTATTTACTTTTTAAGTTAGGTCAGTTTAGGTTAAGAAAATGTTACTGCTTTTAAGTTATCTTTACACTTTTAAGCTAGATTCGTTTTTGTTTCCCACTTTTAAGTTAGGCTAGTTTAGATGAAGTTGGATACCCTGACCTAACCTAGCCTAGAAGCGCTAAACATAACATAATTTAAAGTCTCTGATTAAAAAAAAAATCCTTTTCATGTGTGTCAGACTTTGAACATCCCATTCACATGTCTCAAACTTTGGAAAAAATTTCTTTTGCATGATTCCTACAACTCTGGTCTGAAGAAATACTTGTTTTATTTTTGTTTGTTTTAAAAGAATAAAGTGTTTAAATTATTTGTTTTTTGTTAAATTAGTATTTCATTTTTGTCTTTTTCAAAATTAGTCTTTTTTTGTTTTTTGCAAAGATTAGTAATTACTTTTTGTTTTTCTCAACTTTCCGTTAAAGTTTCTCAGTCAAGATTCATTGAAAGTGTTTCTCACTACTTAAATAAAAGGTTCTACAAAAAGTTTCAGACAACATACACTAATGAAAGTATAAGAAAATAGCTCAGAAGAGACAAAGTCATAACTTCCAGACACGTCAAACCGCGAAATATCAGAGCAAACATCTCAAACAACAAATTTCAGACAACATACACCAACGAAAAGCTAAGAAACCTAAGTCTAAAAACAGAAAACTAACTATCCTGAATTGTAAATTTTGACAAGCAAGACTACGAAATACCAAAGTAAACATCTCAAACAATAAGCTTCAGACACCATAAATCCCCGAAAAGCAAGGAAATCTAAGCCTTCAAGCATCACACAGCCAAATAGGACATATTGTCCAAAAGTCCCCTAAAATATATTGCGGACAAGGACCCCGAAAGACTAAAACAGTCAGGCCTCCTAGTCCCAAAATTTCAAAATTTCTGATTACCTGCGATGAAACATAGCACTCTTGAAAAACATAAAAAAAAATACAAAAGTTTAAATTAAAAAGAAAACAAATTATTGAAAAAGTTTTATTCACAAAATATGCAGTTAAAAATAAAAAAAAATAGAAGATCAAACTCTAAAAAGCCGATAAACGGTAAAATCTAAGCAAAAAGTGTGAATTGAAAAAAGTAGAAAAGTATTACTTTTTTTCTCCATGACCACATTGCCTTTTCTATGTTGAAATCAATGAGTGTTCCAAATAGGGATAGGTCCTTTTATTAGACAGTGAAACAAAAGTATAAAACAAAGACTCTAAATATTCGATGACACAGTCGTCATCATCATCAGTATAGTTACGAACATATCAAAATTAAAACTAACTGTACTTATACTAAATAACATAATTTTTAGCATTAAATAAGAGTTTTAATATTTATACTATAACTCTTATTGATTTCATCATAGAAAAGGCAGTGTGGTCATGGAGAAAAATAGTAACGTCGCATATATGGGGATGATAGACGAACTTTAGAGTCAGCAACATTTCATTTGCTATTAGAAGAATAAAATGTTAAATTTAGCACCTATAAATTTATCATTATTTCATTTTTAATTAGAAGAATGTTCAACGCAGTATAACAGAATTCAAGAACAGTTAGTGAACTTTCTAAGTCAATGGACCGGTAGTTGACCTACAATTTTGAAGAAAATTGTACCACCTTTATTCAACGCAGTATTACAAAACTCAAGAACAGTTAGTGAACTTTTTAAGTCAATGGACCGGTAACTTGGTTTGACCCTGAAGTGATTATTTTGTTTAGTATAAAAACAGATTGTTTTAATTTTGATAAGTTAGTAACTCTACTGATGATGATGACCGACTGTGTCATCGCAATATTTAGAGTCTTTGTTTGATATATTTGTTTCACTGTCTAATTAAAGGAACTATCCCTATTTTGAACTCTTATTAATTTCGAATTCGAACAGCATGGTCAGCACCAAACCCCAGAAGAGCCAAGGTGCCAAGACGGAGACATAGAGACTTCCCCTTAAAAAGACCAAATGTTAAAATCATGAAGTCACTGAACGTAAGCAGTTGAAATTTAATAAAAGGAAAACAAAGCGTTAAAAAGTGGATAAATGGTAAAATTTAAGAAAAAAGTGTCAATTAAGGAAAGTTGAACAGCATTGCGATCTCAGACCCAAGAAAATTCGAGACCCTCAAGACGTGGGCATAGAGACATCCCCTTAAAAAGACTAAATGTTAAACTCATGTAACTACAGAAAATAACTAGTCAAAACTTAAAAAATGGTAAAACAAAACTTTCAAAATATGATTTACAAAAAGAAGTAATAAAAAACGCGCGAATTAAAAAAAATTCGAACAATACGGTCTGTCCCAAACCAAGACGAGAATAAAGACTTCTAAAGAAAACCAAATTTTATAATCATGAAATTTACAGCAAATAAGCAGCTAAAATTAAATGAATGGAGAAAAGAAACCTTAAAAAGTAGATACGTGATAAACTATAAACAGAAAAGCAAGAATACAAAAAACATACACAGCATGTCAGCCCCAAACCCCAAAATAATCAGGGTCTGAAGACGGGTGCAAAGAGATGTCCCTTTAAAAAATCAAATATTAAAATCATGAACTCTTAGAAAATAAGTAGTTAAAATTTAATAAGCGAAAAAACAAATTTTAAAAAGTTGATGATTGGTGAAATTTAAGCAAAAAAGAATGAATTAAAGAAAGCTGAACAGCATGTCGGTCCCAAGCCCCAGAAGGACCAGGGCCATTTCACGGGACAAATAGACTTCCCCTTAAAAAGCCCAAATGCTAAAATCTGGAAATTGCAAAAAAAAATGAGCATTTAAAATTTACTAAATAAAAAAACAACACTTTAAAAGCTGATAAATGGTAAACCATAACAAAAAAAAGTGAAAATAAAGAAAAACAAACAGTATTTTGGCCCCAAACCCAATCTGGACAAGGGCTTCAAGATTGGGGCATAGAGAATTCCACTTAAAAGACTAAACGCTAAAATCATGAAATTACAGAAAACAAGCAGTTAAAATTAAACAAATAGAAACGTAAAACGTTAACTAGTTGATACTTGATCAACTTTAAGCATAAACGCCATGAATAAAAGAATGTCCTACAGTATATCGGCCCAAAACCCCAGAAGGGACAGGATCCGAAGATGGGGACATACAGATTTCCTCATAAAAAGACCAAATGTTAAAATCATGGAATTACTGAAAATAAGCAGTTAACATTTGATAAATGAAGCATTAAACGTTAAAAAGTCCATAAACAGTAAAAATATAAAAAAAATTGAATTAGATAAATTCGAAAAGCACTTTCAGCCCCAAAAGCCCCCTGAAATAAAGTGAAGAGAAGGCCCCTTACATAAGGGTATAATAACAAAAAAAAAATCCAATACTTGCTGACTAAGTATAAAATTGAATGCTAAGTCTTCTCCCACCACAAACATGCGGTTTGATGTTTTAGAAAATAATAAACCAGGGGGTAGGGTGGGTCTGAAAACCTACTTTAAAATATCTGTATTGAATAGCAGTCTGAATTTTCATTGAAACAAGAAAAACGTCAGTCTGTTGATATGCCCCTTAGTTTTTTTTTTTTTTTGTATGCAAGGTCTTTGTGTTGGTTAAAATCATAAACAAGGGCACTGAAATCAATATGTCCCCTAGGCTTTGAGATATGTTGTAAATAACACTGTGTGAGTTATTTTTGAAAAGAAAGGGTATCTCAGGGAGATGATTTTTGCAAACAAGCTCTTTTTAGGGGGTTGAAAATCGTAAAAAAAAGGCACTGGAAGCGATATTTCTCCTAGTCTGAGAGATGTTTTTTGAACACGTTCTTGGTAAGGGTTAAAATTCGCATGGGGTATCTCTGAGAGATGATTTTTGTAAACAAGCTCTTTGTCGGGGATACAAATCACAAATCAGGGAAATAAAATCAATATGTCTTCTAGGCTGATTGTTGTCTTAGAATTGGGTCTGAAAAGGTACTTAAAATGCCTGAGTCCCTCGGAAATTCAATACAAGTACACCATCTGGCAAGTAACCCCCCTAAAAATGCCATATAAGGTTCCTAAGAAACTCAGTATAGGAACACCAAGTGGCAAGTAATCCCTTAAAAATGACACATAAGGTCCCTAGGAAATTCACTATAGGTACACATTACAGGAAGAGTTAGATTTCCCTTGAAAATGCCATGTAGCGCTCTTAGAAACAGCTAAAATACCACTCTGTCCGTTTTCCCCATAGAACCATCTCAAAATACCAACCGGTGAAGGAAAACCCTCTTCTCTAATGAAATTTGTCAGGAACTCTTCTATGGTCCAAGGTCATCTATCAGGACCCCCCCCCCTACTCGATCTATCAGGAAATAGTGTGAGGGTTTCTACTGTTGTATATTTATGTATGTATCGATAATTTTTTCTCTAAAACAGTTCCATTTTTTTTTTTTTTTTAGAAAATTAGCATCGTGTCATTTTCTGGCATGAAAAAACGATCTGGATAGGTCACAAGTTTAAAATTTGATTTTAAGAGTCTTAATTTTGGAAAATTACTTTTTCCTGTTATTCGTCTTTTATATTCCAACTAAGAAAGGTCCATAGCCGTTTGTCCTGTGTGTATATATCTAAAGGCAAGGTCTTAACAGTAAATGTTTGGTCACAGTAATGTGAAAAAGTGGAAAAATAGAAAATTTTCATGCATGGACAAACTTACTTTAAAACACTCATAGAGCAAAAAATTAGTAACTGGATAAGTACTTGTATAAAACCTGAAAAAAACCGAAAAATTAAAGCTTAGCCTACCGATTAGTCAGTAATATTGAACCTTTTTCAACATCATGTATTAAAAAAAAAACAGTCATATAGGTATAAATAATTTGACAAGAGGAAGACCCAAAAATGGCAATTTTACAATTGTTATAAATGATGATTTATTCGAAAAGAGGATTTTTTGTCCAACAACCTGAACAATCAGCAAATTAACAATTTGTACCATCGTATGAGACTAGGCCAATAAAGGCAGCTAAGGCAAAGGGCATGGACGAATTTTCTCAAATAATGAATACCTAATATGAAGAAGAAAAAAATGTGGCTGGAAGACTTGCAACACCAAAGATTAAAACGAACTTCAGAACATCAAAACTAGAACCTGATAAATCAATCCAATATTTCTGTGTGCTGTCCAATGACTTCGCAGTTATTAAAAAACTATTTAATTTTGCGCCTATGTTTTTAAGATGATTTTAATTATATACTGAAAGTTACTGATGCCACAACTGGTTTAAGTCTAATAAAAGCTTTAAAGATTAGTTTATTGTTGTCAGACTACGTACCTAGTTTTGACTTCCAAATCAAAATTCCTTTTTTTATGCTTGACTTTTGTGTTTTCAGTAAAGCGCTAGTTTTCTAAAATCCTAGAAAGATAAGGAAACATAATTAGTTGGTTTATTTGTACTAGTTGTATTGATATATATTAGAAAGGCTGTGGAGTAATATTTTTTGTCCGTTTTAAGTTTCAACTTTGCTCTTTACTTCCCTCGGAAAACTTTGTTTTTTTTAATTAATCTATTATTTAGGGCTTATATAGCATTCTGTCCAACCACAATTCTAAGCTCTTTTGTCAATATCTTATTCCACAAGTGCTTCCTCTATTTTTTATCCGATCGACGCGTTTCTGTTTCTTCAAATTTAAAACTAGTATTTTTAATTTATTCTAATTTCATTTGACTATTTAATTTAGTTGATACTACTAATTATAGTAAATTAATGTCATATATGGTATATTGACTCCTTATGTATGATTTCATATATATATAATGATGTCACATTGAAACTTCAATTATGCTATATTGAATCAATGTAAGGTCTTTGCAATGCTCATTGTTGCGGTGACATCTGCATGATATTTACTACAACAGCTTCAAGCTAGTAAAGAATAAACCTCACCCCATAGATATCCAAATTTAAAAACACGTTTAAAAAAGCGTCTTTTGACAAAAACAAAATGCCATTCGTACCTGATTCAGGAATGTATTTCGATTAGCCTTAATAGTAAGTCTTATAGCAAAAACAAATTTACAGGAATTCCGAAAAATAGCCTTAAACCTCCCGAAAATTGTATTAGACCGAAAAGAAAAGCAGACTATTGATATCACCATTTAGGAAAATTCCTTATATGACTCTTACAGCCCCTTCCCCCTTGTTCAAAACAGAAAATTACATATGTTCACTTTAGAGAACAGTTTTTGTAAACGTGCAGAATAAGATACTAATTATGACAAACAGGGGGATTTTTCGGTAGAGCAGCCAATATTGACAATATGGATCTTCCAGAATTTTCAATTTTCCAGAATTTTATACTAGCTGTTACTTTGTCAAACTGAGCTTACAATATTTTATTATATTTCAGTGGAAATGGTTCTACTTGTGTGGGGGATACGATTATGCATCGTTGTGAGGAAAGCTCCATCAGAATTCAACGAATCCAAATTCATTTCAATGGCTATTTATAATGAATTTCTTTTAACCATATTCCTAAATGTAGCAATGTAAGTATATATCCTTCGGTTCAACTTGTTTTTTAGCTTTTCTATTCGATAAGAAACAACGATTTAAAAACAGGACAAAAATATTACGCTCAAAAAGTAGAAAGAGATTTATTTTTTCCAAATTTTCACGCAAGCCACTTTTACAAGTCAGGGGAGTTGTTTCAAACTTTGGTCATTGTTTTAAATTTTTCGGAAAAGATCCAATTTAGTAGCTGTCGGCAGCAAAATACGCAGTCAAATTTAATAAACTTAAAGTTTCTTTCTCTTCCTTTAATCATTTTTATTTTCTATTTCGTGACTAAAAAATTGAAAAAATTAAATTTAAAAATACTAAGGTCTAGTATTTGCGGTATGGTAAAATTGGAACTACAATATCACTTTTGTCATGCTTCTAGGCTAATCCCCACCCCCAGAAAATTTACCCTGGAAAATTCTCCCCATGAATAATTCCCACGGGAAAACTTATCTCCCCCTGAAATAATCTTCTCGGCAAATTTCCCTTCCCATGAATAATTACCCCGGAAAATTTCCCCTGCAGATGATTCTCCAAGAAAATTCCCTCACGGACGCTTAGCCCATCGAAAAATCCCCTCACGGACAATCAAACCCCGGAAAGTTTTCTCTTCCCCCTGACATCTAAGATTGAGGAGGCAAAGGGAAAGTATGGTCAATAAAATAAGAAGATATTTTAAAAATTCTACTTATATTCAAAAATGTAGTATATGGTGTAGAATATACTATAGTATTTATTTTATACTTTTATCTTTTTAATTCTTATTTTTTCGTGTTTTGTAGGTTGAATTATTAACATAGGGTAGCATAAAGGTACGAAAATAATTCGGAAATATGAAATTAGTGATAACTATAAAAGGGTTTCTTTATAATGAAAGTGCACAGAGATACAGCTCAGGACTAAGAAGTATAAGTGATTACTTCCCTTGAACTTTATCGGGCACCCATATCTATAGTACGTGATACCAGTCCAACCCCTGCAATTGAGAACATGTCCGCTAGGTGCACATCAGAAGACTTTGCTTTCTGAAGTACTTTTAAGGAGGATTCTGTTCTCACTAAATTCCATTTAGATGATGTGGAATCAAACTTTAAGTCAGAACCAAGCAAATTTAGCAGATAGAACTCCCGTATTGCAAATAAGCAAGCAAATAATTCCTTTTAACTTTTATTTCAACCTATAGTTTGACCTTTAACGTTTATTTCCGAGGTCAGGGATTCGAATCCTGATGTCACTGAGATAAGATATTTATTTTTAAAAATTCCAATTTGTACTTCTGATTCGTAAAAAAAAAACACTGGTTATTTGGTACGCTCATCCAGAGTCGACCCAGCCCCTCGAGCTACCTCGAGAAATCTGGGGAAAAACACGGGAAGATTTGCAAATCAGATTGGGGCAAATCAGATGATTTGCCCCTAATCACGCATTTGTATTTCCGGCCCAAGGCATTGGGTCATGAGGTCGGTACTTGCGCAATGCAGACCATAGGTCAGCATGCGAAATTTTGTTAAGTTTTCTACTTTGCCCTACTATAATAACTAAGCCCCCAGCCTCCAAATGTACAGAAAAGAGAATTGAAAGAAATAATCGTTCTTTTTGTTTATCTTACTTTCCCTTCAGCTGGTCTATTTTAGATGTGGTATAAATTTTCCAGAAGGGGATTATTGTTTGTAAGCAGTGGGAATTCTTAGGAGGTAATAGTCCACTGGGAGATTTTAAGGGAGGAATTATCCTCGTGGAAAATTTTCTAGGGGCTGTTACCCGCAAAGAGAGGGGATTTTATGACGGGAAATCAGGACGGGTGAACTTTCGGGGGAGGGTCAATTTTTTTTTGGGGGGGGGGGGGGGAGATCAGCCAGTTACCATGGGTTTACTACTTGCCCCTGTGTCAATAAGTTAAGTGATTAATGTATAGGAACCCATCATGGAAAACCAAATCACATTCCGTAAAATAATTTTCAAGTACGGAAAAAAAAACATTTAAGCTAGGTAATTTACAAGATAACATCTGTTATACGTTCTTAGTGTTGGTTACGACAAAAATTCCCACTTAAGTTGGAGCCTTTTTTTTTTTTTTTAGCTGAAATCCTACCATTTAGATGAAAATGACTTACAGACAATTGTAAAGCCAAACAGGACTCGAAAGAAACAAAATGTAACAAATATCCCCTCAAAAATCAAGTACAAATAAATTTTTATCTGGTAGAAAAAAAAATACTAAACTACACACAAGTTATTTGAAGGTTATATACTCGTTACTGGTACTTTCATTAGAATTTATTTTGGTAGGCATTGTGAGTGGCCATTCTAGGGAGGAATAAATTATGGAGTAAATTCATTAAAACAGCAGAAATGCTAAATTGACTGCAAATTATACATGTGAACATAGAAAAACTTAATTAAACTATGAGAGTTAACAAAGGACCAGGTCAACTCTTTGCACGCAAGCTTAATAAACTGTTAAACAGGTTCTCAAGAAACAAGCTGTCAGCTTGATTTGGCTTTGTACTTATGCTGACTTTCATCATTTGAGCTCAGTATCAGAGGCAACGCTATAGCGTTGCCTATAGTAAAGGCCATACGGCTCCAATGTTTTATTATTATTATTATCATTATTTTTTCCCCCCAGAGGCACTTCAAATGGAAGAGATTGTCGTAGAAACTTCAAAAAGGGCTCATTCGATTGTAGATGGAGAGTTCTAGTGCCCTTTTTAAGGGTCAAAAGTGATTGAAAGGCAATTAACACCCCTTCCACGCCCATCAGTTCCCCAATAACATCCAATCAATATTTTGAGATAGCCATTTTGCTCTACGTAGTTGATTTTCAGATAGAAATCATGCTTTTGAGGAGGACACTCCCCCCAAAGCCCTCAGGACACGGGTTGTAAGTTATGCCCTGAGGGCATATACGTTTTTTATAGAAAGCTTTGTCGTAATAACTTCAAAAAGCACTCATTCGATTGGAAATTCAAAGGGCTAGTGCCCTTTTTAATAGTCAAAAGTGATTGGAGGGCAACTAGCCCCCCTCTCACTCCCACTTTTCCCCCAAACACACCCAATCGAAATTTTGAGATGGCCATTTTGTTCAACGTAGTTGAAAATTCTGTAAATTAGGTGTTCGAGGATAACAACCCCCTCCCCCAAAGCCCTCAGAGCAAGGGTTGTAAATTATGCCCTTGGGACATATAAGGTTTTTTATAGACAACGCTGTCGTAGAAACTTCATAAAGGGCTCATTCGATTAGAAATTTAAAAGGCTAGCTCCCTTATTAATAGTCGAAAGTGATTGGAAGGCAACTAAAACCCCTTCCATGCCCACCATTTCCCCAAACACATCCAATCAAATTTTAAGCCGTTTTGTTCAACGTAGCTGAAAGTTCTGGAAATTATATCTTTGAGCAGGACACTCACCCCACAGTCTTCAGGGCAAGGGTTATAAATTATGCCCTAGGGGTATATATGGTTCTTATGAAAGGAATGCTCGTATAGACTTCAGAGTGGGCTCATTTGATTGGAAATTGAAAGTTCCAACTCACTTTTCAATAGTCAAAAAATATCGGAGGGTAACCAGCTCCCCCCTCCTCCCCAAACCCTCTTTTTCCTTGATGCATCCGATAAAAATTCTGAGATAGCTATTTTGTTAAAAATAGTTCAAAGATCATATAACAAAAATTTCGGTGTCGACACAACCCCCCAGGGCCCGGGGGCAGGCGTTGCAAGTTATACCCTGGGGGCATATATGGGTCTTATCGAAGGGATGCTCTTATAAACTTCAAAGAGGGGTCAATTGATTGGAAATTGAAAGTTCTAGTTCACTTTTTAAGATTCAAACGAGATTGGAGGACACCTAGCCCCCCTCCACGCCCTTTTTCCTCAAACCCATCCGATAACAACTTTAAGATAGCCTTTTTTTGTTAAAAAATAGTTAAAAGACCATATAAAGAGAACTCCGGGGTCGACACAGCCCCCAGGGCCCAGGGGCAGGCGTTGTAAGTTGTGCCCTGGGGAAATATATGGTTCTTATAGAAGGGATGCTCGTAAAAACTTCAGAGAGGGCTCAATTAATCGGAAATTGAAAGTTCTAGTTCAGTTTTAGAGAGTCAAAAGAGATTGGAGGGCAGCTAGCCCCCCCCCACGCCTCCTTTCCCCAAATGCATCCGATAAAAATTTTGAGATAGCCATTAACTTAAAAATTGCTCAAAAGTCAGATAAAAAAACTCAGGTGTCGACACAATCCCCTAGGCCCGGGGGCAGACGTTGTAAGTTATGCCCTGGGGCATATATGGTTCTTATGAAAGTGTTGCTCATATAAACTTTAGAGTGGGCTCCTTTGACTGGAAATTGAATGTTCGAGCTCACTTTTTAATAGTCAAGAGATATCGGAGGATGACCAGCTTCCCCCCCCCCAAACTCTTTTTTCCTAAATGCATCCGATAAAATTTTGAGATAGCCATTTTGTTAAAAATAGTTCAAAGATCATAAAACGAAAATTCCGATGTCGACACAAACCCCAGGGCCCGGGGGCGGGCATTGTAAGTTATGCCCTGGGGGCATATATGGGTCTTATTGAAGGGATGCTCGTATAAACTTCAAAGAGGGCTCATTTGATTGGAAATTGAAAGTTCTAGTTCACTTTTTAAGATTCAAAAGAGATTTGAGGGCACCTAGCCCTCCCCCCCCCCCCACACCCTTTTTTCCTCAAACCCATCCGATAAGAACTTTGAGATGGCTTTTTTTTAAAATAGTTCAAAGACCATATAAGAAAACTCCGGGGTCGACACAGCCCCCAGGGCCCAATGGCAGGCGTTGTAAGTTATGCCCTGGGGGAATATATGGTTCCTATAGAAGGGATGCTCGTAAAAACTTAAAAGAGGGCTCATTTAGTTGGAAATTGAAAGTTCTAGTTCAGTTTTTGAGAGTCAAAAGAGATTGGTAAGCAGATAGCCCCCCTCCCTCCCCCCCCCCCCCCCCCACGCCCCCTTTTCCCCAAATGCATCCGATAAAAATTATTGGGATATCCTTTACCTTAAAAATTGCTCAAAAGTTAGATAACAAAAACAGGTGTCAACACAACCCCCAGGGCCCGGGGGCAGGCGTTGTAAGTTGTGTCCTGAGGCATATATGGTTCTTATGAAAGGGATGCTCGTATAAACTTCATATTGGGCTCATTTGATTGGAAATTGAAAATTTGAGCTCACTTTTTAATAGTCAAAAGATATCTGAGGGCAACTACCCTTCCCCCCCCCGACACCTTCCTTTTCCAAACCCATCTGATGAAAATTTTGAGATAGACATTTTGTCAAAAATAGTTCAAAGGTCGGATAAGAAAGACTCCGGTGTCAATACAACCCCCTAGGGCCCAGGGGAAGGCGTCTTAAGTTATGCCCTAAGGGCATGTATGGCTCTAATGAAAGGGATGCTCATATAAACTTTATAGAGGGCTGATTTAATTGGAAATTGAGTTCTAGTTCACTTCTTTAGAGTCAAAAGAGTTAAGGGCAACTACCTCCCCCCTCCCCACGCCCCTTTTCCCCCAAACTCATCCACTACAAATTTTGATAGAGTCAGTTTTTTTGGAAATTTTTTCAAAAATTAGATAACTAAAACTCCCCCAGGCCCCGGGGGATAGGCGTTGTAAGTGTTGTTCTGGGGGCGTATATGGTTCTTATGAAAGGGATGGTCGTATAATTTTCAGAGAGGGTTCATTTGATTAGAAATTGAAAGTTCTAGTTCAGTTTTTAAGAGTCATAAGATGTCTAAGGGCAACTAGCCCCACCCCCCACAAACCCTTTTATCCCCAAGCCCATCCGATAAAATTTTTATTATAACCATTTGATTAAAAATAGTTCAAAGGTCAAATAAGAAAAATTCCTGTGTCAAAGCAACCCCCCAGAGCTCAGAGGCAGGTGTTCTGAGTAATGCTCTAGGGGCATATATAGTTCTTACGGAAGGGATGCTTGTATAAACTTCGGAGAGGGCTCATTTGATTGGAAATTGAAAGTTCTTGTTCACTTTTTAAGAGTCAAAAGAGATCGTAGGGCAACTAGCCCCTCTCCCTCCACGTCCTAAATGTATCAGATAAAAGTTTTGAGATAGATAATTTGTTAAAAACAGTTCAAAGTTCAGATAACAAAAAAACTCCGGTGTCGACACAGCCCTCCGGGGCCCGGGGATAGGCGTTGTAACTTATGCCCTGGGGGCATATATGGTTGTTATGGAAGGGATGCTCGTATAAACTTCATAGAGGGTTCATTTGATTGGAAATTGAAAGTTGTAATTCACTTCTTAAGAGTCAAACGTGATTGGAGGGCAGCTACCCTCCCCCCACACTCCATTTATTTTTTTTCCCAGAGGCACATCATATTGAAGGGGTCTTCGTATAAACTTCAAAAGGGGCTCATTCGATTGGAAATTGAGAGCCATTTGTTAGCCATGAGGTAGCCAAACAAGAGTTTTGGTGTCTTTAGTGAAAATTGGCGCTTTACTGAAAACCAATTTTATGACAAATATTTTCTTTTGTACTTAACATTGAAAATAAACATTAAAATTACAGTAAAATTTTGAACTGATGAGCTTTCAGCAATTAATATCATTATACATCAAATATTCAGTTTAATTTATTTGCTCTTTTTAAAGTTCAAGACGAATATAATTTCACTATAAACAAGAATTTGGATACTGCCTCCTTCCTTAACTGGAAATAAAAACCAAAAGCCTACTGCGTCATTGACGCTTAACTGAAAATGAATTACATTACAAATATTTTCTTTTCCAGTTGCTACAGCATTGAAAATAAAAATAAAATTATGGTGAAATAAATTCTTGAACAGATGGATCTGTCAAAAATTGATATCGTTATACATCAAATATTTAATTTGGTGCTGTTTATACTTTCCAAGACTGTTCAAGACGCATATAGTTTTCAGTAAAGCGCCAATGCCGCAGTAGGTTTTAGACTTTTACAGTGAGAAAAGAGGTGATACCCAAGCTCTTGTTGTAGTGATTTTTGTTTGTTTCAAGCTTTATTTGCATATTCAATTTAAGTTTTAAGATTTGTTTATTCATTTACACTAATATGTATTGCAAGTGTTTTTGCATGGATTGTTTATTTAATTTCTGTTCGTTTCAAGTTTCATTTATATTTCGGTAGGAAAATATGTTTTTTCGTTTTAAGCTTGATTTTCATATTCAATCAAAGCATTCCTCGCTTTAAGATCTATTTGTTCATATATATTATTACTTGTTGTATGTTTTTTGCTATGATTGTTTATTTAATTTCTGTTCGTTTTGGGTTTCATTTATTCTTTAATGGTAGTTTCTGGTCGTTTTGATTTTGAATTTTAACAGGTATTTGTATCTGCTGAGTTTAAGTTTAAAACGGCCTTTTACTTTTCTTTAAAAAACTTATTTCTCAGTATGTTTTTTTTTAATTAATGTAATAAAAACTTAATTCATTCCTTTGTTCATTCAGAATACAGAATTCAAACCATTCAAAAAAGAAATATTTCAACTTAATCTTCACTTTATTATATATTTTTATTTTAGTATAAGCTATTCGATTGGAAATAGATAATACTAAATCCTTTCTAGGCTTTTCCTGCAATCTCCAGCGAATCCAGATCTACTTTACATAATTGTATTTTCCCACACTCAACTTACTATAACACTTCTACTTGTTCTTATTTTTGGAAGTAAGGTAGGTCATTTTACCTCTGTAAGTGTTTTTTTATTCCTTTTAAATTTTCATGAGTAAGCGAATAAAAAAGTTGAGAAAATCAGAAAAGATGATTTTGCATTAGAGTTACAGAAAATCTTTAATGGAAGATCGGTCAACTGTTCAAATGGTTGAAAATTGCTTAATGTAAAACAAACTAACATACCTTAAATTCTGGTCAGAAAAGCCGAAGTTTTTTGGGCCTTTAGTTTTCCATTCTCTTCCATTTTTATTGAATTTATCCAGAAGACTCATGGTACTTTGTATTTGATACTTTGGTGATCGATTAAATGATTCTTTCAAATTTTCTGCCAAAGATTTGATATTATGTAGTAAAAAAAAACTTTCTGCTATAATAACCACTAGTTGGTTTTATTATGGCTCGGAAAAATTGTCAAAATTATTTTACCAAAGATGGTAACAAATAAACTTAAGTAAAAGGACTTCATGTCTTTACTAAAAACTAGTATTCCTGCGGTGTCTTTAAGCTCTTGAATGCATAAAAAAGACGCCTTTCTCAATAAGAATAAAGAGAGGCATTATAAGCAAAAGGAACCAAAGTTACACAATATATAAGGGAAGGTAAAACCCCTTTAAATATCGCACTTTTTATTGTAAATTAGTTCTGCTTAAAGCAAATACAGCCAAATAAGTATTTTCATTCTCATATTGCTGTAAAAGAAGTTAAGGTTTCGATTTTATTTCTTTTATTATTGTGTCGTATTGAATCTTTAGGTTCATCCTGTTGTTCTCCTGAAGATGAAGGATATTTATATTATACCCCAATCTATGCTGACATATCAATGCTTCCACAGAGAGCTCCAATTTTGTTTTTCTGGACTACTTAAACTCGTAAGGGGAGCAAATCCGTACATAGTTCGTAAGTGGGAGGATGTAATGATTCAGGCTATTCTCTTGGTTCGTTCAGACTACGGTCTGGAACATCTTAAGGGTCATCACTTGAGCCTTTAATAATAACTTATCAAAGTTATACGAAGAATTTTTCAGCTCATGTAATTTAGTAGTCAAAGAGTCTGTCAGACTACAAATAAAAATAACAAGCTCACTATGGTGATTATCAGAAGCATACTGAAATTATTGTTATATCGCCAGTCTCGAGACGCTGTTTTGCTGCATAATATTATTGTGTTGGGCTGGTTGGGAGTTGCCAAATCTATCAATTATGTATAGTGGGATTTTTAGCTAAAATACACATTGAATCCTGATTCTTATTCAGCATTTTTAGCCCGGTTAGCTTGCTATAGTCCAAAATGTTTGCATTACAAAAATAATAATTCTTGTATAAACTTTTTCTTCTCCTTCTACTCCTCCTTAAAGTAAGGTTGTTGGAGTAAAACTTCATGTAGAATAGATCAGTGCTAAAATTTAACAGTAGAAGTAGCGAATAAAAAAAAATTAAATACACCAGGATTAATGCATAGTAGCACTTTTATAGGGCTGTTTATTAAAAGAAAAGAAAATATTTTAGTCCAGTAAAAGTACGGTTTGAACGTGACAAAATTGCAACAAAAGGTTTTTTTTACACCAAAATGTTTAGAAAAAATCGCTGAACAACATACCTAAAACCCGGTAAAAATTGCCTGCTGGGAAAACATTTTGGAGCTGCTTAAAGAGGTTGGAAGGGGGAAAAATAGGTTCTTCCATTTTTGACATTTAGGAAGCTTTTTTGCGCTAAAATATTCAGAAAAAAATCGCTGAACAACATATCTGAAATCTGTTAAAATCGCCTGTCGGAAAAATCTTCTACGGCTGCTTAAAGGGGATGGAAGGTCCAGAAAATGCTGTTTTTTCACAATTAGGAAGCTTTATTACACTAAAATGTTGATAAAAAAATCGCTGAACAACATATCCAAAATCCGAGAAAATCGCCCGCCGGGATAACCTTCTGGGGCTGCTTAAAGGGGGTGAAATGGGTGAATTTTTTTTTCGATTTTTGTTATTTCTGTACGTTCGGGAACTCGATTCTGGTATAAATCAACTCGCTGAAACCGACAATTATGTTACTTTTATTGTAACACGCCTGTAACTTATATTAAACTATAAATAAGATTTTAATAACTCCATCGCAAAAATAAAGGAAATAGCTTTTCTTCCGAAGTGTTACAAATATCAGATCAATGGAAGCCTGAAATACTTCAAACAGCAACACAGGAAAATCTCGAATGGCAATTTAAAGGAGCAGAGTAGTCTTAGGATTTCTGTCTCAGGATCCTGCTCTTTCGGAAGAGTGTAGTATTCGTGGAGAATGGACTTCGCAGTTTCAAAAAAAGCAATTATATTGTGTTTACCATTCACATCGGCAATTAGAATTTGTTCGCCATAATGCTCTTCCAATACTCTCTTTAGATGCTTTGCACTGTATGGTTCAACATCGTCATACCCGCGAATAAAGTCTTTGATCTTTTCTGCAATTTCTCGTAAGGTAACTTGCTCATCATACCTGCCTTCGAAGAGCTTGGGGGCTTCCTTAAAGGCTTCTAGTCTCACTTCATTAGGTGATCTTCCCGATTTTCCTCGTTTAGCTGATGTACAATTATCATCAACACTGTCTGAAGCCGTTTTGGCACATCCTTTTTAGTTCGAAAGTTCGTCGAACATTTTCTATGGTAGACTGCGTCTGCAGCTTGCAAGTCTGAAGTAGAGCTGTTAATGTGACCAAGCACAGTCGTTCCCCAAGCGTCATTCCTTTCACAGCATATCTTGACCACAGTACTCTGGTAGTCGTAGATTCTCACTTTGGATCCATTGCCGTAGACTTCTCTTCTAGAACATTTGCCGTCAATGATAACAGGTTTTGCTCAAAACAAACATGAATTCATGAAATCAAAACCACCCCTGTTTGACCTCAGAGTCCGAGGTACTTCGTCTTGACTAGCCTTTGCGAGAAACTTGTTTTCAAAGTAACTCGCAATACGTTTCTTATCACAATAGTCTCATCGGCATGCAACGTGAACTTTTTCACCCGGTACTGCCTGTAGATCGTCCCCTCTTAAAGGACTAGCAAAGTTTACTCCATCCGCACCTTTTTAAGTCAAAACGGCAGTATCATCACTGGCGGTGAGCGGCGAGCAACATATTTTACGCTTCGATTCCATTAGTTTTTTTTAACTTGCTTCAGGTACTCTCTAGACCTGAAAATAAGATATTTGTTTGAAGTTCTCGCTTAGCAGGGAAATAAAAAGTACACAAGGAAAGGACAAGATATCAATTCCATCTCATGTGGATAGCACCAGAATACAGTCAATCAATAAATAGACCTGACAGAAACTGGGGTCCGTCATACCGCCCATAATAATAATAAGCACCATGGGCACCCATAAGGGGGGACAAGGGGGCGCCATCCCCCCCTGGATGAATAACGGTGTCATATATTTGTATTAATTAAAAAAAAAAAACTTTTTCCACAGAATAAGTTTTCAAAGAAAAGTAGAGCTCTATTAAGTGAAAAATGGGCAGAAATAAAGTCAAATAATCTTCCAAGCCTAAAACTACCACAAATCACTACCAACAATTAAATGAAACTCAAAACGAACAGAAATTATAATATATAGCCGAGTCAAACTCAAAACGAGCAAAGATTAATATCACTAGGGCTGACAACCCCCATGCCTTCTCAACATCAGAACATAACTTAGGCTTTACTGACAAAAAAAAAAACAACAAACAAATGACTGTGGATCGTCAGTTTTAATATACCTGTAAACTCGAAACGAAGTGCCGATTAGACCAGGTAGGCCCCCCCTAAACTTTAGCCTATTGGCGCCCATGATCAGCACCCACCCAAAGTCAGTATTAATTGCAGATGATAACTAATCTTAATAAGAACTAGACGCATACCCGAGTCATCGAATGACTACTCCAATGAGCATCCGCTGCGATTCCGCTATACTTTCCTGTCTTTCCGACGACAGCTAGTAGTCACATCACATCTAGTGACTGATCTGCACCGTGGACGCTTTTCAAGGCACCGACAGATGGCTCTGATGTCAAAATAAATTGAGAAGGAGGTTCAATCCCCTCCTCCTTCAAACAACAACTTCTGTTTCAATATTGACTGACCTAAGTTATGGCTTAGCTTCCTACAGATGAGGCAACATATCAAGTCTATCAAGTCTACTTACTCATAATAATGTGTCTGCCAAACTAGCAGATATAACAGTCAGGTACTTTTGAAGATAGATAGCGATCCTGTTGCTTGCGCTGTGCAGCCAGCGTTTTCGAAACCTAACTGTACCTGGTCTTTAATGGGCCATATAGACTAGAATATTCAAGTTTCTATGCGTCTGTGCATAGTCTCTCTTTTTCTAAAGTCTAGTTTCCACAAGTTTTATTCTTATCAGATAACCAGGTTCCCGACGACTAGCGAAGCAAAAAAGAGTGAGGTACTTCTCTGCTCCTTTAAGTTCGAGATTTTCCTGTATTGCTTTACGCAGGCTGATCGAAATATTTCAGGCTTCAATTGATCTGATCTTTCTGAAAAACTTCGGAAGAAAAGCTACTTCCTTTGTTTTGGCAATACAGTTATTAAAATCTTACTTTTTGTAGTTTAATATAAGTTAGAGCAGTGTTACAATAAAAGTGATATCACCTTCGGTTTCAGCGAGTTGATTTATACCAGAATCGAGTCTCCGAACGTACCGAAATAAAAAAAATCGAAAAAAGGATTTTCCACCCCTTTCACCCCCTTTAAGCAGTCCCAGAAGTTTTTCCTGGCAGGAGATTTTAGCGGATTTTGGATATGTTGTCCAGCAATATTTTTGGACATTTTAGTGTAAAAAATCTTCCTAAATGTCAAAAATGAAAAAACCTATTTTTTCGTCTCCTTCCACCCTCTTTAAGCAGCCGAACAAGGTTTTCCCGGCGGGAAATTTTAGCGGATTTTGGATATGTTGTTCAGCGATTTTTTCTGAACATTTTGGTGTAAAAAAACCTTTTGTTGCTATTTTTTCCGGGTCAACCCACGTTTCTCCGTACTTTTACTGGACTATTTGTAACATAATTTGTTTTCAGTAAAGCATAAGTGACGGGAAAGAGGAGGTTAGGGGAGGGAGAAGGGGGCAGGGCAGTAGCCAAACTAAAGTTTGTGTTAATTTCTCTTCATTTTAAGGTTGACTTGAATATTCAATTTATGTTTTACTTGTTTTAAGATTTATTTATTCATCTCTATTAATATCTGTTATTTTCATGTTTGCTATAATCGTTTATTTTAATTTCTGTTCGTTTTGGGTTTTATTTATTCTTTAATAGTAATTTTTGGTCTTTTATAGTTTTAATTATAATAGGAATCTATTTCTGCTGGTCTTAAGTTTAATATGTCTCTTTAATTTTTATTGAAAACTTTTTTTTAAGTTTTTTCTGAACTAGTTTCAGTTTGTTTTTTTTTTGCCAAAGCTTTGTTTTTAAATAACATAATGAATATTTTTCAAGTTTTTCATATCTTCGGCCCAAGAATTAAAAAAATTGTATTCTTATTTATTATTTTTAATTAATGTCTTTATATTTATTTCAACGTACCCCTTAACACTCCCTGAAAGTTATGCCAGCTTTGCCTCTCACTCAGACTGTCTGTCTTGGTTTTGTCTCTTATTGCCCAATGGCTTGATGGCAGCTTGATCTTAATTCAAAAATCAAGTTCTACTCTACGATGGATGGATGAATGATAGACAATATCAAACAAAAAGTGAAAATGACATAATTTTTTATACAATCCTGAAAAAGGCTTACGACAGCTTCAACCTAATGCCCGTAACTATTCCTGAGATGTTGCACACTTCATTTTTACAAACTGGGTGTCAATAGTATATTTTTATTTAGTTCAACATCCCCCTGAACGCTCCAACTTAATAACCTTGCCTATTTATGAGATATGGCAGACATGCCATTTTGACAACCAGAATGCACATGATTTCCTTACATTTAGTTCAACATCCCATTTGAAATTTCCTGAAATTTTCAACTTATAATCTTAGCCGTTCCTGAGATATTGTAGAAATTCTTACTAACGACTGGGATGCAAATAGTGTTTTTAAGTTTACCATCCACCTCAATATTCTTTTAATATTTCGACTTGATACCCTAGCCTAACTATTTTGAAAGTTTGAATATGTACCATTTTGACAACCTGGATACATAAAACGTCATTTGATTTTATTCTATCAATGTCTGAACCCAATACCCATAGCTGTTCCTGGGATCGATAGATACACTCAGATACATCATTTTGACCATTTTGATGCACCTCCTATCCATTGATTTAGTACAACACCCCCCTCACTTTTCAATGATATTTACAATATACTACTAACCTTAGCCTCTTGTGAAATTTCACAGGTAAGCCATTTTTACAACCTGGATGCACTGTGCCATTTTGATAAACAGGATGCAATTAAACTTTTGATTTAGTTCAGTAGTTATTTTTTTATAATAGAAGTTGCAGCTGTATTTATAGTCCCAATCGTAGTACCTGTAATAGTACTAGGATTAGTTCAGTCACAGTGGCAAGCATTATCAGTTGCATTCATGAGTTGTCACACACTTAGTCACGAGTGGTCGCACTTGCAGCTGCAAGTAGTTACTGTCGCAAGCAGCCGCAGTAGCAGTTGAGTTACATTCGTACTCGTAGTCACAAGCAGTTGCAGTTTTGCTCAGAGGTTGTCACTATCACAAGTAGTCTTACATTTTAATCCGTGTTGAGGAGAAGAGGCACCTGAAAATGGCAAGGAAGCCTTGTTGCCCTCCGACCACTCTACAATATCTCTCGTAATATACCTTGAAAATTTCAACTTAATACCCTGATCCGTCCCTTCGATACTGCTGATACGCCCTTTTTATAACCAGCATTAAGACAATGTGTTTTGAGTATATTTTTAATCCCTCTCAGAAGCTCTAGGGTGCTAAGTCAGCCCCCTAGGCGTAGTAATTTGACATTCAGACAACTTGAAACCAGATGGCTGTTTCAAAATTTTGATTGAATACTTTTGGAGCAAGGGTGGCCAAAGGGGGGAATGGAACTGGCATTCTGGGAATCCTGGGAACTGAGGAATAGAACTGGCCAGCTAATTTTCAGTGTCTTCTTTAACAAATCTTGAAAGTTGAACCTGAACACCCTCAGCCGCTCTTAGGACATAGCAGTTACTCCTTTTCGACAATTTGGATACACATAGTGCCCTTTGACTAGTGTAACATATCCCTCAAAATTCTCCTACGTTTCACCTTAATACTCCTAGCCTTGTTGGATACACACAGAATCAAATAGTGATTTAGGGGTGAGTGAAGTTCATCCGGAATAATGCAGACTTTGTCTGGTGACCACGTACCTCTGGATATGGGTTTTCTCCTAACTAAACACTCCGATCAGGGTGGCTGCAACCTTTTGCAGTGGGTGAGGCCCACCCCAGGAATCTCAGTAGCTTAATCTAGCTCTAATCTGATTCCAGGCCTAGGGTTGGTTGGGCTAATACCCCTCCAACTGAAAATAAGCGCTACGATTAGTGACAAAAAAGCCTCGGATCTGGACTGCCTTTTAAGATCTCGACCATCGCACGTCAATGGACATTTTGCTAATGACGTCAGAAATAATGAAAAATTAAATTTTCCGGACCAAAGGAGGTTCCAAATAGCCACCTGAATTTTTTTGACTTTGAATGTACCTGCATTAAAGAAGCTACTTTCTGAAGAGTTTTCCAAGAATAAAGTGGCAATTACCGGTCTCACAAAAACCCGTCTTACCGGAAGCAGAGAAGAACAAATAGGCAATAATCACTTGTTGCTCTGGTCTGGAGGGAGAATGAGAAGGAACGGCATTGGCCTCGCGCTAAAGAGTCTCGCAAGAAAGGTATTACTCTTGCACGAGCCCCAATCAGACAGACTAATGAAGGCCCGCTTTGGACACAAGTATGATAAGATGACCGTCATCGGATGTTATGCCCCAACCAACGATTCTGACGACACAACCAAGGAAGAGTTCTACTCAGCTCTGACCAGATGCTTCACGACAGTGTCTTCCCATGATATAACTATTCTTCTCGGTGACTTCAACGCCACAGTGCGTGATTATACGAATGTTTGGCGTGGCATATTTGGTCCTGTAGCCCCCCAACCACTTTATGAAAATGGTCTTCGCTTGCTTGAACTATGCCGTTCCCACGACCTTGTTATCGAAAATACTTTCAACGCAAAACTATCCACCAGTACACGTGGTATAGCAATGACGGTTGCACAAAGAAGATGATCAATCACGTCATTATTTCTAAACTCTGGAAATCATCTTTGAAAAACTGGAGGACTTACAGATCAGCAGACCTCGGGAATGCAGATCACAGGCTTATGTGTGCTGAAGTTCAGCTTCGCCTCCAAGCACAACGACCAGAAAGAAGGCCAGCCGCTACAGATATTTGGAAACTCAAGGAGCCAGATACTCACCTGAAGTATAGTATCGAGATATTGAATCGCTTTGAGCTCCTTAGAGCACTTTGTACCAGCGAAGGTGCCTGGAAGTACTTTAAATCGCAGACGAGCGAAGCAGTACAACTGGTGCTTGGCAAGAGAAGTTTTCCAAAGAAATTATGGCTAACTAATGAAACGCAGCAGGTCATAGAGCAAAGACGAAGGGAAGGACTCCTTGGGGATATGGTCACTTATCGAAGGCTTAATGGAGTACGGAACAGACTCATTCACCGGGACTGAAATCAGTTCATTGCAAGGAAAGCTGATGAAATTGAACTAGCTGCAAAAAAGATATGGATAGCCTGTTCAAACATCTCCGAGATCTAACAGAATATAAAACTCCCGCTTTGGGACCTGTCCTATCCAGGGATTAGACACTTCTATCTGACGAAGATTCCTTTCCTGGGCAGTGGAAGGACCACTTCTGCTTGCCCCTAAATAATGCCATTCCGCCCGTCCCTCCAAATGTTAGTCTCACCCAGTCTAGCAGTCAAAGAAATGAAGCAGATTTTCCCCCAGATGAGCCCTTCAGCCCCTCAGAAATCGAAAATGTAGTTAAAAGGCTCAAGAATAATAAAGCTGCTGTTATCTGTGGCTTAAGCTCCGAACTGCTGAAACATTCAGGCCCAACGATGCATCTGTTCCTCCCACACTCTGTTCTCCATGATCTGACAAACTGAGATAATTCCCCAAAGATTGGTGAAAGGGTATCATTATCCCCTTAAGGAAGAGAAAAGGCTCTAGAAGCGACTACTCAAATTACCGTGGAATAAATCTGCCGTCAGAGTCCGTCAAAAGTTTTCTTAATTGTCCTGCTGGATCTATGTCGGAATGTTATTCGTAAGATTCGGCAACCGGAGAAAGCTGCTTTTATGTCGGACCGTTCGACCATCAAACAGATTTGTACGATTCAACAGATAGTAGAAGAAGCCACGGAGTTCCAACGTAAAGCTCTTCTTGCCTTGTCGACTTCCGTGCTGCGTTCGACTCAATGAACCGAGAAGCTCTTTGATGGATTCTAGAATCGATTGTCCTCCCTGAGAAACACTGCAGAGTCTTCAAAGCTCTGAACGATGGTACAGAGAGCTGTGTTCAAGTCAACGGCCGGCGCAGCCCGTTCTTCCCAATCACAACAGGAGTGCGTCAATGATGTGCAGTGGCCCCAGAGACTTAAATGTCATCATAGACCACATTATGACAAAGGCAACTTCACGTCTCAGTTTTTTGCTCAAGTTTGGAGATCGCGTCATATCAGATGCTGATTTTGCTGATGTCCATGCCATACTAGCGGACTCCAGCAAGCGTTGGACTGCAGATAAACTGGGATAAAATGAACATTTTGGATATCGACCCCTCTTCTCCCACGGTTAATTCTGCAGTTAGCCTAGAAAGACCAACTAGCACTGAAGGTGTCCAAAGGTTCAGCTACCTGGGCTCTACAATTTCTTCAGATGGATCGCTTCTGCCCGAGCTGCAAGCAAGGGTATCCAAAGCGTCTTCTGCCATGGGTAGGCTGAACTGTCATCTTTGGTGAAAACCGAACATTAGTCGTTCAACTAAAATGAGAATTTTCAATGCCCTCGTCAATTTTGTAATGCTTTACGGAGCTGAAACATAGCATTCATCAAACAAAACACTAAGGGCCATCTATGTATTCCAGAAGAAGAGCCTGAGAAGGATCGAAAGTCTAAGGTGGTTTGATTTCATGAGTAATGAGAAGCTGCTACAGCTCACCAAGCAGTCTCGGTTTTCCATTCAAGCAGCTGAGTGTACCCTATGATGGTTTGGACACCTGCTTCAAATGTCCCTGCACTTGACCCTACGGAAGCCGGTTGGAAGCAACCCGCTGCCGACCGAAGAAGCGATGGTCCGACAGCCTGTCCTAATGTCTGGTGAGGGCAAACATCAGACCGAGTGAAGCGCAAACGCTTGCAATGGACCGAAGGGGATGGAAAAGGCATACGTCACTCTCTACGCCAAGCAGCGTCCGACAGGAGACCTAAATAAAAGTCCAAGTTCCGAGGCTCTGGGGGCATGGTATCCCTGTTGGCATAGCTATTAGATTTTTGGCTAGCTTGAGCAAAATGACAATTTCAAAATTTAAATCAGTATTGAGCAGAGAGGATACCTAAAAAGAGAAACAAGGGCGAGGGTGCTGGTTACCCTGCAATTCCTCTTCAACATCCCTCAAAATACCTGAAAAGTTTCAGCTTAATATCATCAGCCGTTCCTTATATATTGCCGATAATCCCTTTTGACAAGGAGCAAAGACGATGTTTTTCGTTTGTGTTCAGCGTCCCTCTAAACATTTTCTTAAAGCTCCACATTTATAACTTACTGCCCTTGTCCCGGGGATCGGGGGTGGAGCCGGTCCTGGAGGCATAGTTAGTTGACCTTTGGGCAGTTTTTAAACAAATATATGTCTCAAAATTTTGATCGGGTTTGTTAGGGGGAAAAAGAGCGTGGATGGGGGCTCGTTTCCCTCCTATCGTTTTTTACTCTTAAAAAGGGCGCTAAAACGAACTTTCAATTTTCAATCGAATGAGCCTTCTTTGAATTTATACGAATTGCCTTTAAATATGAAGTGCCTCTGGGAAACAATTTAATAGTAAATAATACGTAAATAATAATACATTGAAGCCTTATGACTCTTAACTGTAGGCAACACTACAGCGTTCCCTTTTTTCTAACCATCATTTCAATTCATTTCTCTTCAATCCTAATTAACTGCATTTTTGTAGGGAATTAAGTTAGCTAAAGTTTATTAAACAGTACCTTGCTCCAGTACCGAGCTCTGAATTTCACAAATAAATATGAACCATATTCGGCAGATGAGGAAGAAGCCCTTAATGAAACGAATATACCTTTAAATAAAACACGTGACACAAGAACTAGACTAAAAAGCATCGGAAAAATTCCTATAAAAAGGATGTGGAAGTAGATATTCAATTCCTTTTCTTCCTTAATTCTATTAAGTTTTGGTTCTAACAAAGTAAGTTTTGCTTTGAAATCAAATTAATAATAGACAAATAATATACTCCTTCTCCACTACCCATATTATCCTCAGGATTCCACCAAACTTGTTTTTTTACGGTCAGAACAAAAGAATGTGATACACTTCCAAAGCAAAAATTAGATAAAATATGTAAAAATTAGATTTTTAATTTTTACTGTTTGGTGATTTTTAATAGTTGTAATTATTTACAAACAAAAATGCGACAGTCCAGGTGCATTGTGTCGGCTACAAAGGAATTAGGGATCAGATTGGAGGCTTTGACCCAAAAGAGTGCGTATTCAAGTCCCTACTGCAGAATTATTCAAA
Source organism: Artemia sp. Kazakhstan ARC1039 (assembly GCA_029168905.1). Taxonomy (NCBI): domain Eukaryota; kingdom Metazoa; phylum Arthropoda; class Branchiopoda; order Anostraca; family Artemiidae; genus Artemia; species Artemia sp. Kazakhstan ARC1039. The sequence continues at coordinate 28,716 of JAQQPU010002514.1, read as the reverse complement.
ATTCATATATTTAATTCCCTTTCTATTTCAGTTTTATATGGTATGGAAAGGCCATGGAAGGAGTTCTGATCATCTGAATTCAAAAGCAATTGGTGCTAAGTTTCTGTCAAAACTCAGCGGAGGAAAAAGCTCGAGGCAACCATCAGCCCCATCTTTTTATACCCCATCGTCTATTCAGCCTTCAAGCATTAAGGCTGATAATGAAGAAATGGATGCTATGGTAGGTTGAAAGCTCATTATTTAAAACAAAGTGAAAAAACTAGATTTTTCCACGGAAATTAAGAAGAGATATTAAAATCTAAAGGGCACACATTTTAACTCATACACGAAGTTAAAATTTCGTAATCATCGGTTTCTCTCTTAATTGGGGCTTCCTGGTCCTGAAATTTTACTGAATTGTCTACATAGCCTGAAATTTTAAAGCATATCATCAAAAATTATTTCGGTGTTTTCACTGAATTGTCTACATAGCTTGAAATTTTAAAGCAGATCACCTAAAAATAAATTCGGTTTTTTAATGATTTTTTTTGCCTGAAATTTTAAAGCAGATCACCGAAAAATAAATTCGGTTTTTGTGCTAAGAATTGATAAAATCACAATTCTATTCAAAATTTATTCTTTTTGTTAAGATTCACTTGGTTTTGCCTACTTAATCTGCCTGATAGTTCTAAATTGATACCTCCCATTCATTTCTGAGATATTACTGATACGCGATTTTGATTTCATGGACGAGTAGTTTGATTTACTTCACTACTTTACCATAAATATATTCAAATTTCCACTGGGGATAATAGCCCCAAAATTTTTAGGTGGCTTAGAAACACCACCTGAATGTTTCACTCCCAAGATAATGTAGTTTCGTCATTTTGGTGACTGAGATCTTTCAATGTTTTACACATGGACAATCTCAAAATTATGTCCCCATATCATAGGGTTAACGAGAGGGTAAAAGGAAATGGCACAGGAAGATCATTAGTAGCTCTAGAATCACTTTCGGCCCAAGAAAAGGGCACTAGACATTTCAGTTTCCAATTGAACGAGCCGTCTCCCTAATTTCAATGACCACTCCTTTTGGAAGAATATCCGAGGGGAAAAAGTACCTTTGCCTTTTTCTGGCTCTTTTTCAGGCCTTGTTTTGAGGAGAGTCATTTTTTTGTATTTTTGTTTCTTCTACCTTGGAGTTCCCTTAGCCAAAAAAGTTAAGGATACAAGTTTCAAGCCAATTGGAAAAATTGTTGGTCCTTTTTGTGCCCCATTTTTAGGGGGACTGCAACCCGTGATCTGTTTTTGTAAATTAGGTTCTTCTTGGCTCAAATATTTGCGGCTGTATGTTTCAGAATGATACCGGAGTAAAAGCTTGTTCGCCCATCTCTGGTGCCTCTTCCCGGGTTATTTTCGGTCCTTTTGACCCAGAGAACGATCTTCTAAGGTTTTGAGCCAATCGTAAACCCAATATCAATCCCCCCTTCCTTTTTATTACAAGTCCTATTTATAAGCAGTTTGGAGATCTTGCCCCAGGGATTCATCACATCACATCAAATTCGTCACATTTGTTCAATTTATCTCAGTTGTATCTTTCAGACCTTTCAACTATTCTGAGCAAAATTTCAAAATTTTAACTAGATATCTCAGGGGGCTGCGAAAGGAGGAGGTTGGACTACAAACAAGAAATAGGAGACAGGGCTGTATCCAGGACTTTTACTCGGGGGGGGCGGGGGATAAAAACTTTAAAAAATTCATATCATTTTTATTGATTTTTGTTTGTTTATACGAGTCGCACAACAATTTCGGGGGAGGGGGTTCAAACCCCCTAACCTCCCCCCTGGATGCGGTCTTGATGGGAGAGTCGATGATTGCTATGTAGCCACGTTTGATTCTTACAAAGGGTGCTAAATTTTAACTTCCAATCTAACGTGTCCCTTCCATGTTTTTACAACTACTCCTTCCACTTAAAGTTCATGAAGGAAAAAAAAAACCAGTGAACTTACAGCACTAGAACACCGGTCCTAGTTGTGCTGGTTCTCTCCAGTGCTAGTTCTCTCCTAGCTCTGCTTTTCTGATCCACTAGTTTTTCGAAAAAAATTAAGCCTTTCTTCTATAAACATTTACTTTCTATTTAAGAAGCTCAGCTATCTTTTTGTATTCAGTCTTTTATCCTCATAAAAAGAAGAAGTATGAAAGTTGATGGTACTTCAACATTCTACTTGACAGCAGCTGAAGTCAGCAATGTGTTTAAGGCAATAACTAAAGTTGAAAGCTTTTCTTTTTAAGCTGTTAACTCTTTTGTTTATCCAATATTCTTGACGGAAAGATGAATGGTGTTGTATATTAAAAACTGACATTTTTGGACTCCCAACTGCGTTAATGAAAGTAAGTGTTAGGTAAGCAACAATATCTAAAGAAAAATGTCTACACCCTAAGAAACTAATATAAGGGAAAGCACCAAACGAGGCTTTTTAACTAAAAGCTTTCAAGTCATTTTAGTTGGAAAATCCAAAAAATATTACAGGAAAGTAAATAATGGCTAGTTCCAGGTTTCCTTTTTGCTAGAGACATTATGTAAGAGGCTGAAAAAGGCGTTGATGAGGTGAGATTCTTTTATATCTGGTTACAAAGGGTTGTTGGCTATGAATTAAGAATGATGGAGTGAAAATGAAAATATCGTTTTCGAAGAACCTCTTCAGTTTTGGCACAATCAATCCTTTTTATTGTACAGAATGGTTTTAAACAGTGAAACTTGTCAATAGAGCCCAAATAAAAAAAATGGAATATTCATTATATTGTCAATATTGAAATTGAAAAATTGTAGTCCATTGTAGCTTTAGCTATTTAACAGTCTTGCCGAAAGTTATGGTAATCTTTTGTTTAAAATCAGGCTCTCACTTTATTTCAGAGTGATAAAGCATTACTGCTTCGTTTAGAAAGACGATCTGGATTCATAGACAAGGAAAAAATGGGGAAGGAGGGTAGGGGCCCTAGATAAAAAAAAACAGATTATCTCTTATCTTGAGTTTAAAAGAAAAATCGAAAAAAAAAATTCTCAGCCAACCCATAGATTTTCGTAACTGATCTTGATTTCGTAATTGATCCGAGAACTTGACAAAACATATCTTTTCGTCATGGTATTTTGGTATGTAACACGAATAGTCTGAAATTGTTAATTTCATGGACTGTATAAAATAAAATAATTTTTCAGTAAAAAAAAGTAGCCTACAGAGTTTTTACGTAACCTATGTAAAACGTTTGGAATATCACCAAGAACTTCTTCTAATAGTTAATGATAAAGACACAACGGTAATAGTAGATGCTACCACTGCTACAACTACTACTAGCAACTCACTGCCACATTAAGCCACCTGAGACCAACACAATTGTGCACATACCTGATCCATCCCAATCTATTCAAAGATTCCCACTTTACCCCCTCCAAAAAGGTTTCGATTTCCCGTAAGTCCTTTCTTTTGAACTTTTCTTACCCTATGTGGGTATGACCTGATTTTCGGTTGGCCCTAGATGGATGGCTGTAAAGGATGATCTTTGGCAATATGTGATTCTTTATCCGCAAAGATGTCCTAGCCATCTCAATCCTTCTCCGTTTATAGCCCTAGAAAATGGGATAGAAGATTGTTTCGTATACAGCTTACTGTTTCAAATACGGTAGTTAAACGGTTCCTAAAACTATCCGTGGCCAATTCATCTGAAAAAATCTAACCTATCCTCCTCCGTCTTCCAAATCACCGTTGTTTAAAAACCATTCTTGACCATTGTCAGTAACAACGGTCAAGTACAATGATAATTTACAATGTTGTTTTACAATGACAATGACAATCTGTCATCACTGTAGCTTCCAATATTCAATTTTTATTCGCAGACTTATCTCCCAATTCTACCAAACTTTTATCAACTGTGAAAAAACACACCGCGCCTTTTTTATTTTACTTTTTGAATCTTTTGTGCATCCACAATGTTTACTAATAATTCTAGCTAGGTAGCTGAAGCTATTCACTTCACCGATATTCCCGTTACCCACAGTCACCTCTTTACCTTCATTTATCCCTACTCTTTGCTACTTACTCTTCTTAGCATAAACTTTAAACCTATGCTTACGTCTTAACTCTCAAACCCTCCAAAAATCACTGATTTTAACAACATTATATCTAGGACGCTTAAATCGTCTGCATAACTAGTGTCCAGGAGAGTTTAATCTTCCCAATTAATTCCATGCTCTCCCATTGCCTTCTCCATGTTTCTTAGAACAAATCCATCAAAATGATTCACATAAATGGGGATCGAAAGCAACCCTGCTTAAATCCTGATTCAATACCAAATCAGTTATCTACCTCATTTCCTACCTTAACTGCAGTAATATTGCTCTCGTCCGGAGCACTAAATCTTAATGAAATTATATGGCATATCAAACAGTTCGTGGTAACGAACTGTAAGGAAGGAGCGAACCTGCTCAATAGCAACCGAAACTCTAAAAAACGTAATTTTGATACCAATAGATACATAAGAAGAATCAGATTTTTATGCTGATTTCAAATATATAAGTTTCATCAAGTTTAGTCTTACCTATCAAAAGTTACG
>JAQQPU010002514.1:575-11445 GCA_029168905.1 Artemia sp. Kazakhstan ARC1039 | reverse complement strand
CACTTAAATCTAGTGACTATCCACATGTCAGATTGAAATATATTGAATATGATAATATGGGGGATTTGTGTTGTACAATCAATAGAAAAATCTCATATCGTCGGAATGGTACATTCTATTTTAATTATTCATTGGAACATGATAGGATTTACATTAGCTCACCTGTTGACACTGAAACAATTATTCTCAATGATAATCTAAGAGATGTTCTTGGCTTTAAACAGAATATGATCCATGGGAAAAATGCTGGTACCGTTTACGGGATGGATCGAGTTATTTTTGCTGATTATCCACCTGGTTTTGCCTCGGACTCTTGCATATTTCTCTATGCATCCTTTGTGGAAACGTCGAGAGTCGGTAATTCAAATGTCCCCCTCCTACGTGTTCTTGAACTCATGAACTTGTTCATCACTATAATATAAAGCATCTTCAGTATGTTCCTGTAAACACTTCATATTTGGAACTCTGCCAGTTAACACTAAGAAGTGAATTGGGTGATCCTCTAGCAATAACAAAAGGCTTAGCAGTGATTACATGTCATTTTCGACCCATTGTCAACGACAGCACAATCACCTAAAATGAACAATAGAAGAATTCCATTTGTCTGTCCCGATATTGATTGTTATGTTGGTGCTTTGAGTCCACGTCAAATAGGCAATGGATTGGACTACTACAAGGGTCGTACTACAATGTCTGGCTATGGTCTTGGTAGCTGGTTTGCTAGGCTATTTCGTTTTGCACTACCCCTTGCCAGAAAATATCTTGTACCTGCTGCATCAAATTTTGCTGCCTCCACACTACAGGACTGGGGGTCGGGCAAGAATTTCAAGGAGAGTGTTAAGGAAAATATTAGATCTTCAGCAAGAGCCGTTGGTGAACAATTAAAATCTCGAAAAAATGGGGAGGGATTGAAAAGGATGCGTTCCCGTCATTCACTCATCAGTCTCCACCCAGGCAGGAAGCAAAGGACATCAACAAGGACTTTGAGGAATAAAACAACAAAGGTCAATAAGAAGAAAAAGAAAAAGATTGTTAGATCAAAGAAGGATTTCTTCTCTTAAGATGACTTATCTCCCCCACAAGGAATCATATCCATCAATCAGTTCCTCATTGAATCTATTCAATGCTGAAAATGTTGATGTCAGTGTCAAGTATGGCTACTATGAACAATTGCATCCCCAACAACCCCTCTCGGAGAAAATACACTTTCAAATATTTTCCAATGAAGACTATTTCATTGATTTGTCGTCAACATCTATTGATTTAAATGTTGCGGTGAAGAAAAAGTCAGATAATACAACTCCAAATGCCGGCGATGGTCTCTCCTATGAAAACTGTATTCTACACAACCTATTCAAACAAATTAATGTATTTATTAATGGTACTTTGGTGAGCACTAGCAATAATTTATCAAACTATGCAAGCTACATACAATTTATGATGATGACGCCAAAGGTGTACAAGGAGATGAGAGGACAATCATTGGGCTATGAATATCGAACAGGTGTTGATACTGACGGTGAGTTGACTACTGCAGTGACCCAGGAGTATCATCTAGTTGGAAAATTAAATCATGAGATATTCAATATATCCCAATGGCTACCCCCCATGTCAAGATTGACATAAAGTTACAGATGGCACCATCGAATTTCATTTTGAGAAAAACACTTCCTGCAGCACCCGATGCAAATGTCATTATCACATCGGCAATTCTCCACGTCCGAAAACAACAGGTTATGAGCTCTGTTGCATTGGCGGTGGATAAGCTAAGAGCCAATGGCAACAACATTAAACTTCTTGTTCCCCATACAATCACCAATCAACGTCCCATTGTTCTCGTCCCGGTTCTCGTAGCTATAGCGATTCATCATTTATCAATGGAGAAATCCCATCAAAATTGGCTTTGGCCTTTGTGAAGAGTGCCAGTGCCGTTGGATCCTGGACTGAATCCCCCCATGATTTTAATTTTTTCGATCTATCTAGCCTTGTGTACAAAGTGAATGGTATTCCACTGTACACTCTATCATTTGACAAAAAATCCTATAGAACTCTGTACGAGTTGACCATGCAGTCCCTAGATCATGACTCTCAACTATTTGAAAATGGAATAACCGATTCAATATTTTCAAAAAACCATGGGGTTATTGTTTTGGACTTGTCAGGCACACAGGATATGAGCATAGTACGAACTGGGAATGTACGTTTAGAGTGTACATTTGCAAATGCTCTGACTGAGAGTATCACGCTAATATCACTGAGTCAATTGGAAACCTATTGGGAAATCACATCCGACGGCAGTGTTCTACTAGACCTTGCACCATGAACACAAACCAAATAATTAATGTATTTAGTATGGATGCATACATGTCCCAGTACAAGTCCTATTGCATACCTTCGGACTTCATTGAAAAAATTCCAAGTGTTAACAATACCCTAATCATTGTTAATAGCAGTCCATCGACTTTGAAGACCGGTCATTGGCTATGCATCTTTCAAACAGCGAAGAATATTGAATTTTTCGATCCTCTTGGCCTATCGTATAAATTCTACACGCCATACATTAGCAAATTTATTGAAAGCAGTGGGAAAACCATTATTCAAAATCAACGAAGAGTACAGGATTTAAAGACTAAGACATGTGGCTTTCATGCACTACTCTTTTTTATGTTCAGATGTCGTGGCTATACCTACAAGCAGTTTCCCAACATCTACGTTGACTTACCTCGATTGAACGAATTTCTAGTGGAGAATATACTTACAAGTGTATTTAATATTGATTTTAGTGCCCTAAGAATAAAATGTTCTAAAGATGTATGTGAAATTGTTTATTAATAAAAAAAAAATTATATACATGATAAAACGACTTTTCTACTCTTTAAATTTTATCCACTACTAGGTATTTGTCGACAACAGCTAGTGCAGGTAGATTATCTGAATTCACAGTGTACTGATCCTGATGTACTGCAATGTCAGGGTCACAATTTCTACGGTAGAGTGTGACTTCACTCTTGTCATATCTCTTTGTATAGTCAATGATACTATTCTCATTCATTCTATAGAATTCACATGTTTCAATTTGCGTATTTGAAGCAATTTCATAAACAGTGTCCTCAAGTGTCGAATCACATTCCGTCACAGCCAAATAAAAATCAGTGGGCTTATAATCAAAACACCCATTGTCTTCACAACAATGACGTAGAAACCATATTCTTTTGTTGTTCCAACAGTTGAATCGCTGACCTGGTTCCTCCTCCCAGAACAATCTAAAACCACGACGATACCAATCTCGTAGCAGTAAACTAAAATCCCGGTTAGGATTCTTTCCAATCATACCGGGATAGGTATTCTCCCACTGCTTACATTTATCATAATGACAATTGGAGCATAGGTAACCTCTAGGATGAGAGTCACACACCTCTTCAAGACAGGAATTACAACCTTTAATTTGTACAGCGTATCCTCTATGCAATTTACATGGGTTGCATAATCTACACTTTTCATCATACTCATCAATCATTGTGCAATTCTCACATGATGACAAGCTGCCCAGTGAGTACATACCTAGTGGACATGTATGGAACATTTTGTCATGTGTTGACACTCTCACTGTCACAATGAAACTGAGCTAGCAACAACAAAAATTGTCTGAGATAGAGAGAGAGAGAGAGAGAGAGGAGTAAATCATCTTTGAGCACCATCTTTCTCATGAAAAAAAAGTCCTAAATTTCTAAACTAATGTTTAAAAGCATATCCACAATATCATTTTGCCGTGTCGTGATCAATATATCAATAAATTGTGTAAATGCATTTGGACCACGACGTAGAAGCTTCATACAATAGTCTAATGATGGAGAATCAGTTTTCATTATATCGACAAGCATTCCCCGAGAAAATATCTTCCTTTGAATAGACAACTCTAGAAAATTGTCATCTAGAATCAAACGTTTTTCCATAAGAACTAGATTCCTCATGATTCGATCTTTCTCGAATCTTTCCATTTTTTAGAGTCCTAACTCTCTCACAACCAACTTCAGACTAACCAGAATTTTTTTCTACTCTAAAAAATATACGCTAGTCTACTATAGAAAGAAAAAATACCATTGATTTAGAAACAATTTTATTGGACATAATTACAATAATAACATTCACTGATGCATTTTTTTCTCATCAATATATTTCGATAGGACATCTAATGCTGACCGAAGTTTATTTATATGGAGAATATTCACTTTTCCAGCAAAACATAGCTTCTCCTCCTGCTTAAATTTGCTTAATGATATCACATATCTAGCATACATAGTGTCCCATTCAAGACATAGTCTACAACCAGCAGTTATTTCCATAGCTACATTGGGTACTCGTGCATCACTGCTGCTGTTGTCAGCTCCATTATTAATCTTCAATAATGTAAATGCACTACTCATTTCTCTCTACTAATATCCTCGCAAATAAACTATTCTCTTTGAATTCAATTCTCTTACTAATATGAATTGTAAAGAAAACTATTCCTTTTATTCAAATCCCAATCACCAATCAAGTTATACTCGCTCTCTTTGAAAAGGTGTAATGCCCTGTAGAATAACATTGAAATTGCTATACCTCCGAGCAAATTCAGAAGGTCATGTGAGGGAGCTCTGAATCTCTTTGAAAAGGTGTATACAAGGTCCAGAATAACATAGAAATTGCTATAGCTTCACGCAAATTCCATAGATAGTTACTACTACTGAGGCTCCGCTCCTATATTTAACTGGGATAAATCCTGATTTAATATTCCCTCTCAATTTCTTAATATCCCAGTACAATTTTTGACAATTTTACTGTCTGGCTTGGCCGTCCAAATCTTTAGTAATTTTATCCTTGACCTGTTCTTTACACCTCCTTAATTCTTATTCTAATAGTTTTCTCTACCTCCTTTACATGTTGCAGATTCTTATATGATCTAGTAGATACTGAAAAAATTAATTGACTTTGTCGACATAATTTTTAATTTCTTTTTGACCAATCTCGTTCGTGATCCTTAGAGAATGGGACAAATCCTTGTGATGTCAACTCATGAAAGTTTTAAACGATGGGAATCGTTTATCTAAATATAGGGAGGGGGCAATTTTTCGTCTTTAAATTTTTCAACATACATAGCAAAAACAGCATTGTCCCTTGAAAGTGCCCTAAAATATAGGTATTTTCAAAATTTATTGTTAGGAGGGGCAAAATATCTAGGTGGTAAATCCCCTACCCTTACCTCCTATTAATGCCACTTACAAACACGTAATTTTTACTTTGTTACAAAGTTTTGGTTTAATGTTAGGGGTTCGAAATGATTAGTTCGGGGCACATTAGAAACAGAAATAATCTTAATATTATAGAAATAAAAATGTGTAGTGCATTCATGAAATTTTCTTTTTAGGGTGAGTTCCGTCACCTATGCGAACGTTTGGAAAGTCTCAAAGAGCGTCTTCAAAAAGAAAATGAAAAACACATAATTGGAATACTAGATACTATGCTAAGTGTAACGCAAAAAACTACAGCAGGAAGTAATCCCACTTCGTACCAGTCTATGGACCGAGCTCCAAGACCATCTGAAGGAGCCTTAGCACTGCTGCGAGGTGGTTTCCAAATTAATTCAGTGATTTCTCGCATTGGAGATACACAAAGTGAAAATAAACTAGAGCCTAACGGAAAAACTTCACCGATTTTAGAAGTGGCTAAGAAAAATTTATCAGCAAATTTTAACGACCTGTCGCCGGGTTCAGGAGCTTCTGATTCTCTAGTGTGTCATAATAGTGATTGTCCACATAGTAGTCCAGTCTATGAGCAAAATGCAATGGCATTTCTAAATGATAATAACGCTGAAAAAAAAGAAAATGGAAAAACGAACTGTATCCAATCCGTCATTGAAGAACAAACCCCGTAACACATTAAAATATGAGTTGATTAATGGCCCTGAGGGCGGAGGGTCCGATTTTTTTTTTTTTTTTTCTTTTTTTTTTGCTCTGGTATCTGAGCTTACTAAACTTTGAAATAAGTTGCAATTAACGAAATTATGTGCTTTAGTGTTAAAGCTGCAGATAAGAAAATATTATGCAAATGGTATCCACTCCTTTACCCCCCCCCCCCGAACCCCATATAAAAATATAATTAAAAGCATATTCATAATTTTAAGAATCAATTTTAATTATGCAGAAACATTATATCTCTATTTGTTTTATTAAGATTAATTTAAAAAAAAAAGAATTTTAAAGCACCTGCTAACCAACTTTTTTTATTGCCCTTTTCTTTAATGGCTCTTTGTGATTTTTCTATTTTCATATCTTTTTTTCTGCCTAATATATGTGGTGAATCTCCACATTTTGTTGTCACTTTTGTAAGTGATAAGTAGGAAATAATACCTTCCAGGCAAATTGCTCTTTACTATGGGCAACGCTTGAGCTTTGCCTCTGAGCTTTGAATCTACAAATTAGTATGCATGCAAAGTAATTTTCCTTATGTTAGCCGGGGAGTTTGTATTAGGAGTAATTCTAGATCTAATTTTAAGCCTTGCTTTCCTAGTTAATACGGAGTGGATGCTTTTTGCATAACCATGAACAAATATTTTACTAAATAGTCTAAGAAGCATAGACAAAATGGGGATATTGATTATTCAACTAATAATCAAAATGGGGATCTTGATAGTCAACTCACTGCCGTGTTATCAGCGACGCAAAGAAATCTATCAAAATCACAATTAAGTCTGTGTTCATGTTGGATTAACGTTACATTGCGCGAATAAAGAAAAGGACCCAAGCGCAAAATAAGCTTAAATTGTGATGATAGTTGGTACAAATTTAATATATTTTCGGCTGTTTAGGATTTGTAAGAACCTCAAATATTATCCACGGAAGAAAATTACATTTTAAAAGACCCCCTCATATGTAATGAATAACCAAAGAATTTTCAAAAAGGATCTCTTATTTCCAATATTTTCCATTGAAGGCGCTACTGAAATTACATAATTTAAGCTGAAATTTTATTGTGTTTTTGGATCCAAGTAGCCTCGGTGGGCAGATTAAACTTGTTTGTGATAAGACTTGGCTAGATTTATGGAACAGTCAAGGATAATTATTTCTTCTTTTAGGCTGTAAATATGTAACATTTAATATTAACGCTAGCACATACGTCTTTTATCTATAAAATTTAAGCGTAACTTGTATACAAAATTTTATATTTGCAAATTTTGCTTATCTTTTACCGTAGTCAAAATTTTGAGGACTTGAGTGCGCTTTCAGTTGTGCACTGTAAAAACGAAAAATATTATTTTTTTTTGTTTCATTGAGTTTATTTTTTCTTTTTTCAGTGCATTACTTGATCTGAGCCCTTCGTACCCTTGTTCTTATCTCTACTACAATAAATTTTAAATCAAAATTTGTTTGCTTTGTTTGTAGTAGATTGACAATACGATCATTTTTGAGGGCTAGAGAAAGAAAATAGAAAAGAAGTATTTTTTTTTAACAACTGCAACAAAGTGATCTTCGTTTTCACTTTTCTGAAAATAATTGTTGTTTCAATTAGTGTAGTTTTTATTTTTCGTGACATCAACAAAAATTAAAGAAAGGATTAATATCACAGAACAATTCCTGGATTAAAAAAAAAAGAGTGGCACTATTTCCCTTCCTCCAAACCCTCTAAACAGATTGAGTCCATTAGATTTTTATTAAAAGCAGTATCAATTTTAACCAGTGTGGTTTTTATTAATCAAACCAAATAAATCATCATAGTAATTAAGATGACTGTAAAGAACAACGAAAAAATACTGATCGTTTTGATATTAATTTTTTGTAATCTCAGAATTATTTTAGGTACTTGTGCATTATACCCACTCTTTTATATACTGCTAGTTCGGTTAATGCTAATGAAATAAAACAAAATAGGATGAATATAGAATAGTTTAGAAACAAATTTGGGCTATATGTTTGCACATTGGGGGGGGGGATGGAGGGTAAAAAAAGACAGAAACCAGATTATAATGGTTTATTAACAAAATTACAATTATTACATGTTACAATTATGCGCCCAGAATGCTATTATGTCTTCGAGAATCGCTGTAAAATTATCTCTACCTTCACACTTCACTTTCGCATGCCACATGTGCTCGGCTAAGTAAGTTGATAAATCTTGGCGGTGAGCACCTCGGTGCCGTTCACTTTTCCATTTGGCTGAGCCCCACATTCGCTCTACTTTTTGTGTCTTTGTGGTTAAATTCAATTGTCTCTTTTTCTGTCTTTGGAAAATTCCAAATTATAACTTTATCATTCATTTTAGATCACCCGTTTCACACAACTCGACTATAACAAACGTTTTATGATCGGGTATCTCTTCCAAATATCTCTCCCGCATCTGTCCCGGTAACTGCCGCGTCTCATTTGATATATATAAAAGAGCGGGTATAATGCACAAGTACCTTATTTTATTTTTCAAATTTATAAGGTTATAAAACAAGAAATGTTAAAATACATTTAGTATTCAGTAAATTGCAAATGGTATAAGGAGCGGTAGCTCTACTGCTATTTGTTGTAGTTCTTGCTGGTTTTAAACTTGATTGAATTAATCATTTTCATTTCGGTCCGTTTCGAGATTCATTGATAGCAATATCTTTTACCTATATTCTAAACTTGATTGTTTTTTTTAATTTCTTTTTGTTTTGGCTTTTATTTTTTCATTGATAGCAATTTATGTTTATTTTAAGACTGAATTACTATAAGACTCTAATCTTACTCGTCTTAGGTTATAATATGGATCTTTACTTTTCTTCGAAAAACTTAATTTTTAGAAAACGTTTTTTTTTCTATTAATAATGTCAGAAAATATAAATTCTCACAGCTGCCTTACGAATTTACACAACTTAGGTCAAGCCATGTGTAGAAATCTCACATGTTTTAGAGCTGCCAATAGACCATAGTTTACTTCTGGCTCAAACAGGCAACCAAAAATCTAATAACATTCAACTGACCTATAAATTTAAATGTAGGTAAATAAACTGAATCAACTCAAACAAAAACTAGATACAGCAAACTACAAAGAACTGACCAAGGAAGAATATGTGAAACCTCAAGCAAAGTTTTTATATCCTAGACTGAGGAGTAAAATTGGTAAAATCACCTACTCTATAAGTGTCAAAATCAGTTCCCATTTCAAACAGTTCGTGGTAACGATCTGCAAGTAAGGAGCGACCTGGCTCAATGGTAACTGAAACTCTAGAAAAAGGATACCAATTTTGATACCAATAGATACATCAAAAGAATCAGATTTTAATGCTGATTCCAAATATATAAGTTTCATCAAGTTTAGTCCTACCCATCAAAAGGTACTTGCCTGAGAAAATTTGGCTGATTTTCGAAAAAAGGGGAAAGACCCCCTAAAAGTTATAGAACCTTAATGAAAATCACACCATCATATTTAGCGTATCAGAGAACCTTGTTGCAGAGGTTTCAAGCTCCTACAAAAACGTAGAATTTTGCATTTTTTTGCCAGAAGAAAGATCACGGTTGCGTGTATATTTTTTTCCCCATGGGTGATCGTATCGATCCAGTGGTCCTAGAATATCGTAAGAGAGCTCATTGGAACGAAAATTAAAAGTTCTAGTGCCCTTTTTAAGTGACCAAAAAATGGAGGGCAACTAGGCCCCCTCCCTCGCTCATTTTTTCCCAAAGTCACCCGATCAAAATTTGAGATAACCATTTTGTTCAGCATCGTCAAAATATGATAACTATGTCTTTTAGGATGACTTAATCCCCCGAAGTCCCAGTAGAAGGCTATCTTATACTCCGAGACGACACCCCTGCTGCCACCTACAACTTTTTTTTACATAATTTATGTCTGTTTGTTGTCACTGAGAATGAAAAAAACAGTATTTTTCTCACTTGAAAAACAGGAATTTTCTCACATTGATGGTTGTTTTTATGGTTTTTGTCAGTGAGAATGAAAAAACAGGAACTTTCTCACATTTATGGCTGTTTTATGGTTTTTGTCAGTGAGAATGGAAAAACAGGAACTTTCTCACTTTCATAGATTATTGAGTCATTAATCAAATTGTTCCCGGGCAAGGTTAATTAATGTCTGACAGATGACGTCAAGTTAATTAATGTCATTGATGTATTTCCAAAGAGAATGTTTCCGGGGCAAAGTTTAGATCACACATGACAGATGATGTCATGATTAATTGATTGGCATGAAAGGGGAATTAATTTGTTGTTTCTAAAGAGAAAATCGTTTCCGAGTGAATGTTTTGATCTTAGCGCGCGAAAAGGTTTCTTTGTAATTTGAAATGCGTCAGCGCAGAGATGCCAAAAACAAAAGGAACTCACTGAAATTACGTTTAGGGATTATTTGGGTGAAACCGTTTTAGACAGGTTATGGAATTATTTCGGCGAAACGGTTAGAGACATTTTAAAAGATGATTTAAAAGATGATTTTAGAAGAGGATTTGAGGGTGAAACTCTGTGGTCGTTATAATACACCAGTTGTATTTTAACAGTGTCGTGAGGTCCCCTACCACAACCCCAAAGGCTCCTCATACCCCACCCTAACCCCGAAGGAAGCCCCCCGGTCCCCAAAGGTCTACCGGGCTCCCAAAAGACCACCAGGATCCCAAAGGGCCCCCCGGACCCCCAAAGGCCCTCCAACTGTCCCCAAAGGTACACCGGGCTCCCAAAGGACCACCCGGCCCTCAAGGGTCCCACAGACCCTCAAAGGCTCTCCCCGAGCCCCGTCTTTCCTTGATGTGTGTTGTCTGAAACTTATGATTTGGGATATGTAAATTACTATTTCGGACTTTTCTGAGCTAGATTTCTTAGTCTTTCGTTGGTGTGTGTTGTCTGAAACCTATGATTTGGGATGG
>JAQQPU010002513.1:39398-67108 GCA_029168905.1 Artemia sp. Kazakhstan ARC1039 | reverse complement strand
GCAAAATAAGTTAATAAAAACAAAAAAAGAACGAGACTTAAATAGATATAAATTAAAAGGGGCACTAAAAAGTGTCAATAATTCAACAACACGAAGTCAATAAAAGAGTTAAAAAGGTAAAAACTGGACAAGAAAGAGGGGGGAGAGGACAAAAATAAATAAATTAACACAAAAAATGAGAACGAAATATAAAACATGTAAAAATTACAGGGGGGATCTAACAAAAAAGAGGGGGGAGAAAAGCAAGTGAGTGCAAGAACCTGAATCAAGGACACGGTTGGAAATAAAGTAATTGACAGCCGTGATCCTGGGGAGCTTACGGTTAAACAAATTCCCATGTTACGTCTAAATTTCAGATGCCAGGTGAGGCGCACTCTTCCTGCAAGATTAAGAAGAATCTCAACATGAAAGCTGTTTTTGTCGTATGCTAAATGTATAAGAAAGCGCCATTCTGCAGTGCCAAAAAAGCGCCTAAGAGCCAAAAAATGTACAAAATGTATAAACATCTCTTACTAAAAAAGATTTTCGGTACTGTTCTAAAATCCAGGACACATGCGAGAAGTGAAGTTTGGTTAATGTCGATGAAATAAAACAAAATTGGATGAAAATGTAATATCTTATGAACACATTTGGGCTATATACTTGCAAATTAGGGGAGGGGGGGGGGGGGTTAAGCTTAGTATATATTAAATGCGGAACACGCTGAATAACGCTTACAAGTATAAAGTCCTGGTGTGTCCATTGACGCACTCTTTTTTTTTGGACAACCCCTTATCCTGGAAAAATTTAACTGCCTCTTTTTCTGTCCTTGGCAAATCCCAAATTGTAATTTTTGCATCCATGCTCATTCAATCGCTTAGTAACCCCCCCGAAAAAAAGTTCTGGATCCGCCCTTGTAGCACAGTACCAGATTTTCTCTACGTAAGAATTCTTGATTTTCACCCCTCAAAATCATTCAGATTGAAAAACATGGTTAATAAAATTTGGATCCAAAACACTCGTTTGTACACCCTATCGAAGAGTTTTAGCTATTATCATTACAGTGCTGCAAACATTTTATGGGAAATGAGTTGCGTCAGTTTGAAATATCCACCACGAGGCTTAAATTTGTTTGAGCAAAAATGACATGCTAGCAGTTCTACCAACTGCTTGTCCTTTTAGTCATGTAACCTAGAAAGCCATTCTTAATGTTTCTGCCATCCTGTAAAATGCATGCTATGCATTGAAATACCCGTGTCAACCTTTTAAATAATAGGAGAAACTCTGCAAGATTGCGTGAGACAGTGTTGTCACTTCTAGCTATGTTTTAAGAGATCTACCGAATTCCTAATCCTTCTCCGGGCGAGAAAAGAAGAAGTGGAGATAGCCTTCGTTAAAAAAAAGTCGGTAGATGTTAGCCTGAGACATCTAATTTTCTACCAAAAGTTTTACATATTTTTTGAAAAGAAAAGTGGAAACAAGATTTTGCTTAGACACAGAGATTGTTGATACTCTTCAGCATATCTTAGAGACACGTAAATTTAACATACTTAGCAACAGAAAAATAATATTAAAAGTGATTAATTGAGCAATTGCATTTTCCTTTGAATAAACCTTAAATTGATCGATGAATCTTGATATCCGTAGCTTTAAAAAATAGAAGCAATCCATCGATGAATCAAGCACTTTGATCAATCATAATTACCCAGAAGAAATTGATAGGGTCCATCACACCCATAATCCAAGCATAAACAGGGCACCTTTCATTATCATCTTGACAAATTGGACCACCAAGGACAAAAAAAGGTAAATATAGACCATTGGCAAGCTCATCATAATTTCGATTTTACATAAAAGTCTTTAAAAGTTAACTGTTAACATAATCATAATCTCTTTTCACAACTTTTATTTTTTATCTGAATTACAGACAGTAAATTGACTGGGTTCCATGAAAAGCTAAAAAGAAACAAGAGACAGGTATTTAAGCTAAAAGTGATATATATTAGGGGGGATTTGACGTGATGTTAAGGAGAGTCATTTGAAGGAGGACTTGTTGGCTGCTGACTGAAGGTGTCGAAATCGTGAAACGTATTTCGAAAAGGGAAATCTTCTTGAAAACTATTCAAACGATATTTTTTCCCCCAAAAAAAACAAAATCCATCCCTAAGACAATATGTGGCTCTTTGTCCTGTCTAAAGGGTGAAACATTATAAAATTTTTAAAATGACCAATGAAATGTGTGTCAAGAAGGAAGGAATATTGCGGAAATGGATTCAACGTGACATCTGCTTCGCTGTCATTCTATTATCCAATCAATTGCTCCCTCTCCCCTCCCCAATCGAAAAATAACGCCCCTATTAGCGAAGAAATTTAGTAAAAAGACTAAGATAATCCTACAAAAAAGACAATTCTTTCAGAATCAAAAACAATTCTTATTTTATTCTAATTTATTTTATTTTCCAGTTTCTCCCAAAATTGTTCATCATACTAGAAAAATACGAAAAAACATAATAAGCTTCTCGATTTACTGTCCATCTGTGCAATAATGATTTATAAAAGTTGAGTTAGACACAACATGTTTTCATGACCTTAAGCATGAGCTGGGGGACGGGGGCCTATGAAATTCCTAGCCATTTCTTCTTCAATTTGTTCCGAATTTTTAACGTTTATAGATATTTTGCTCACAAATTTCATTCTAAGAAATAGAAATAAATTTTAAATTACAAAAAATATCGTAAAGTAAATATATAAGCTTGAACTTTCAAAATGTTTAATTTAGTTGGTCGAACTCAGCAAAAGGCAAGCCTAACAATATTACTTACAGGGAATAGATAATCTGGAACTACAAGGTGATGGTGTAGTAGATGAAAGAAGAGTTTTCTCGGTTGGCAGAGATCCGATCAGTCAGTTGGTTTTTGGGAAGGTTTTATTACAAAGTTGACTATATAAAGTTTTTTGAGTTGGGGGGAAAGGTATTTAAAACATTGAGGATAGATTATTTATTGATTCTCATAAAACAATGTTCCCTATATTTTGTTAATATCTAATTTCTCAAACTGTAGACTTTTTTGCAAGCATTTTATAAAGCGGAGGGAGGGTTAGACTTTTTTTGTAAAATATTATTACTCGAAAAAATGTCACCAAAATAACCGTGTCCTTTTTTTAAACTATAGCAGGGCACCAAACAACTTTGAAAGAAGAGTAGAAGGGGGGGTGCTACTCCCACGATTACAATACCCCTTCGAATCCCGATCCGGACACTTTTTTTTAAAACTCCCACGATCACCACGTGGTTTATGGTCCAAATAAGGACATAGCCTCCCTAGGGAGAATGATTACGTAATGGGGTCAATGACCTCTTTTTCCAAGGTCGATTTATTTGATGTTTCTATGTGTAATAACTCCGGGGCGAAGGTTGCACATGTGCATTGAATTCTAACGGGAACAATGTTATTGATCTAGAACTCGAGGGGGAAGTGAATTTCCGAGAACTTGATTGCGTAATCGTTGGGGAAGTGGATTTCCGAGAACTTGATTGCGTAATCGATTGGGAATTTTATTGATCCGATAACGGGAAACAGGATCACGTGTATCCTAACGAATCAGGGTCAGTCTAGAGTTGGCGGTCAGAGTGAAAGGATTGAAAAATGAATAAATTTGAGAAAGAGAGAATTAGATCAAATCTAGTGTTTATGGAAAAACATTTGATTTTGGATGATGATTTTCTCGAGTTATCTCTTAAACGCAGGATATTCTCTTGTCAGGGAACATTTGAAAATATAATGAGGAGTGATTCTCCTCCATTGGACTATTGTATGAAACTTTTAAAATGTGATTCAAATGCTTATACTCAATTTATTGATATATTAATTGGAACAAGGCAGAATCATATTGTGGATATACTTTTGAAAACATTGCCAATGGATTCAATGTAGATGGCTCCCCCATCATTCGAAAGAGGTAACGTCACAGAGCAACTCCTCTCTCCCCCATTTCCCTCTCGTTGAATTTATCGAACGAAGAGGATCAGTTTCGTTTTAGCTGTGAGTGAGTTGACATCGGAAACCGAAAAATGTTCTATATATGTCCATTGTGTATGTACACTCTTGGCAGTTGGAATCAATGTGAGAATTGTACAATTATTGATGACTATAGTGAAAAGTGTAAATTATGTAATCCTTGTAAATTACATAGAGGCTATGCAGTACAAATTAAAGGATGTATTTCATGTCTTGAGGAGGTGTGTGACTCTCATCCTAGAGGGCACCTGTGCTCCAATTGTCACTATGATAAATGTGATCAGTGGGAGAATACTTACCCCGCTATGATTGGAAAGAATCCCAAACGTGATTTCAGTTTATTTCTACGAGATTGGTATCGTCGCGGATTTAAATTATTCTGGGAAGAGGAATCTGGTCTACGATTCAACTGTTGGAGTAACAAGACAATCTGGTTTCTACGTCATCGCTGTGATGACACTGCCTACTATGACTATAAACCAAGTGATTTTTATTTGGCAGTTACCGAATGTGATTCACCATTTGAAAACACTGTATGTGATATTGCTTCAAATAGACAGATTGAAACTCTTGAATTTCATAATATGAATGCAAATAGTATAATTGACTATACAAAGAGATATGACAAGAGTGAAGTTACATTGTACTGTAGAAAATGTGACCCTGACTTTGCAGTCAATCAAGATCAATATACAGTGAATCCAAATGATTTACCAGCATTAGTGGTTCACGATAGTTGCCTATACATCGAAGATGAAGAAATCTAAAGTGAAGATTTAAAGACAATGTAATCATTCTCCCTAGGGAGGCTATGTCCTTATTTGGACCATAAACCACGTGGTGATCGTGGGAGTTTTAAAAAAAAGTGTCTGGATCGGGATTCGAAGGGGTATTGTAATCGTGGGAGTAGCACCCCCCTTCTACTAAGAAGGGTTCTAAAATGCAATTTTAACCCCAAACCTTAGGATATTTGACCCTGCCGATGCGCCCTACCGTCATCGGTTATGATATGTAGCTATAAACTTTAATTGCTCATAACTTGTTTTTTTTTTATAAATGCGTTTTGATTTTATATGGCTAAAGCATAAAAGTATTAAGTTATTTGGAGAAGACTGACAGTAGCTAATACTTGTAAACTAGATATTTAGGTTCAAACCTTTAGATTCTCCATAGTTTATTCATTTTTTTCTCAAAATTTTCCAGAAAGGTCACGAAGTAGTTCAAATTACGCTAACTGGACACTAGTTGTTTCGTTAAGCGGCCTAAGAACAGCAATCTAGCGACAATTTCTCTTCTATCGTCCCCTGCCCTGCTTTCCCCCCTGTCCCCAAAAAACACACTAATATTTGAATATACGTTTGTAAGTAAATTCCATTCTAGCCTGGGCATTATAAAGATGGTTTGTCGAACCACATTGGCTTACCATGGCTTATATAAAAATAAAGAAAAACCGATCAAAAATGGGGTTTTTAAGCCAAAGAAAATACTGCAAAAAAACAAAGCGAATATTTCGGGAGGATTTTTATTTTCCTTGGAGGATTTGGCATTTTCCTTGATTTTTTTTTGTTCACGGCGAAGAAGAGAGGCAGTTGTCCCGTCGAAATATTCGCTTTGTTTTTAGCAGTATTTTCCTTGGAATTGAAAAACTACGTTTTTGGTCGTTTTTTCTTTGTTTTTACTCTGGGCAGCATACCTGTTTTCTTGCCTTCTTGTTGACAATGTACTAGATCTGGTCTAGGTATACGGTCTTCCCCCAGTCGGAAGACATGTATAAGCCATCTAAGCCACTCTTTCAAGCTGCATGTATTGAATGGATCAAAATGGGAATTTGGCACCTCTTCAATTGTTCATAAGGGGTCAAGTTTGGCACCGCATTTTCAAGCATCATTTCAAGCCTTTCTTTTAAGCCAGTGCTTCTGTGCTATGATTAGCTATGCTTATCACTGTTATCTCAAATACTCAATGCATCAACTCTGATCGTCTTGCTCTTCCATACGAGTGACAACAACACAAACCTGAAGGCTGGATTGGAAGTAAGGGGGCAGGGTAGTGTTAGAGAAAAAAGTTGTTCAACACTTCCAACGCTGACTTAGTGCTGCACCCCTAATTAGGGGTTCTGGAAATGCTGCAGAACAGCAGACAATGTTTTATCAAAAAGGTATAATCTACAAAAAAGAGTTTTAAAATGCAACAGAACAGCAGACAATGTTATGCCGAAGAGGAATAATCTACATAAAAATCTTAAAATGCTGCAGAACAACAGACAAAATTATACCGAAAAGATATAATCTACAAAATAGATCTTTATAATGCTACAGAACAGCAAACATTGGTATACCGAAGAGGAATAATCTACGAAAAAAAAAATAATCATAAAATACTGCAGAACAGCAGGCAATGTTATACAGAAAAGGTATAATCCACAAAAAAAAAGTCTTAAGATGCTGCAGAACAACAGACAATATTATACCGAAAAGATGTAATCTACAAAATAAAGCCTTATAATGCAACAGAACTGACGCCTTGTTAAAGAAAATGTGGAAACCTGAGGAATAACGATGGTGCAGAATTTTTGTTTTGATCAGTTTTCTCAGGAGACAGCTCTCCCACCACCGTATTAATGTTGGCAGTGGACTTAAAATTCTTTTGTAAGGAAGAAACTTGGAAAGGATGGGTTTTAAATCCTGTCATCAAGATAAATGATTAATTGTGATTAAGCTTGAGTCAACCAGGAAAAATTATTATTGCGTCATTTCAAAATAGATTTACTCTTCGAATGTTTAATCTGGCTAAATGAAGCCCGGACACGCAAGGATGTAAATATGAACCGTTTTGCATTACGAACAAGTACTTTAAGAATACAGATTAACTTCATAATGTTTGAAAAACTCAATCAATTAGTATTTATACTTCAGAAATAGCACACTGTGTTTATTTTGGATTTGGGTTGAATCCCAAAATATAAAGGGCATTTTAGTCAGTTGATATAGAAACTGAATAGCTCTGACCCTTATATAACTTTATAAAAAGTTGCAGATGATAAACTAATTCTTATTTCAGACTATTCGGATTGTTGCAATCTCAGATACATTTTTTTGGATAATTAAATAAAAACGCTAGTTTTTCAAATGAAAGTAGCCTAAGGAAAAAATTAAAGCTTAAAAATAACAGAAATTATGACGTATAGGAGGGGCTGCCCCCCCCCAATACCTCACTATTTACGCTAATTTTCTTAGAACATTTAAGAAAATTATTATTTTAATTAAACGACAGTGGTTCTTCAAAACTGGGACAAAAACTCAGACTTTAGCGTAAAGAGTGACATATTAAGGAAGGGCAAATTCCTCGTATACGTGATGATTTCTTCTCGTTTTAAGTTTAGATGTTGCTTCTTACTTTCAGTTGAAAAAACTTGTTTTTAATTTAATTTCTGATCATTTTTGAATATTGCCGGGAAATCCAGCTCCACCTCCATGGAAAATTCCTTCCCCCTACAGAAAATCCCTCCATGAAAAGTTCAACCCACGTAAAATCCCCACTCCCCCAACGAAAGGACAAATCCACCCACACAATTCTATTGTAGCTGAAAATTCCCTCCGAAAATTTCTTGCGGATGATCTCAGAGGAAATTTTTTTCTTAGCGCATTTTTCTTTGAAAAAAAGACTTTAATTTCCAATTGCTTTAAGATCAGGTTGGAATTCCACTCCTCCCTGGAAAAGTTTTTCCGCAAACACTCCGTCCCCTTTTATAAAATTGCTCCCGCGGAAAATTTGCTCATGAGAATTTATCCTGTCGAAAACTCCTCCATGGAGAATTTTTCCGTGGAAAATACCAACACCCCCCCCCCTGTCAAGTCCTCTTGACATCTCCACATGTAAAACTGCGTCGGCAAAGAGAAAGTCAGACACATAAAAAGAATTTCGTATAGGAATTCTCGCAAATTCCCCCAGCATAAGATTTCCTTGGAAAGTTCAACCGCCGGAAACTTCCCTCTCCGCGGAAAGTTCTCCTTGTGAAAAATCCTCTATCATAAAATTCATACCCGCCCCAAAAAAAATGTCTTTATACTTCCCAATAATAATAAACTGTATTGGCAAATTTCATGACTTGCAGACCTTTGTCCAGGGGATGTGGGGGGTCATGTTATCCCCAAAGGCATAGTTACTGGATTTTTCAACCATGCTAAACAAAATATTTTTCTCAACTTTTTATCAGACGATTTTGAGGAAAAAAGGAGGCTGAGAGGGGGACTAGTTGTCCTCCGATCTTTTTGGCCACTTACAAAGGACATTTGGAAATTATAATTTTCGTTCAAATGAGCCCTTTCTCGATATTTTTAGGACTCGGTGCAGTCACCCTTGGGAAAAAGAGCAAACAAATAACCAAGCATCCTTGAACTTTCGGGCAAAAAAAAAAATACAAAATTCAAAATTTTTGCATATGGGAAAATTCTACGGTAGGGTGCTCGAATGCGCTGAATCTGATTGTGTGATTTCTTTTAAGATTCCTTGACTTTTACGGGGTGTGTCTCCCCTTTTCCAAAAATCCGGCAAATTTTCTCGGGCTCGTAGCTTTTTGATGTGTCTAAACTTAATGAATCTTATATATTTGGAGTCAAAATAACAAGCCGAGTCTTTTGATATACCTATTGATATCAAAATTCCGTTATTTAAGTTTCATTTACTATTGAGCCGCGTCGCTACTAGCTTACAGTTCGTTACACGAACTGTTTAAAAAACAAAATAAAGATACCTACCTCCTTGAAACCACAGAACCGACAGTTACATAGCCTACAGTCTGCATTTGATACCACTTTTTCTCATTTTTTTCTCCCGGTTGTGACACTTGTAAATTTCACAATTTACATTGTTGAAATCGTTTTAAATAGTATTAATCAAATAAATTGTTAGTTTATTAGATAGTCTTAGTAAATGTAGAAGTTATACAGTTCATAGTTAATTTCTTTAATTATCATTTGTTGTTCCTTTGTTTATAGTTAATTATTATCTAGTAGATGTGTTGTATGTACCCACCCAGTCGCAAGTGCTTTTCTTTATTATTATTTGTTGCTCCTTTGTTTATAGTTAATTATTAGTTAGTAGATGAGTTGTATGTACCTGACCAGTCGCAAGTTTTTTTTTGTATCCTTCTTGGGGCAGGGTGTTGAAATATTAGTTAAATGTATTTTTGATGTTAAATAAAATGAATTGAACTGAACTGAACTAATAAACTATTATCAGAATTTTTGCATTGTCAGATTTTAGTTACAGGAATTTGCTAGTTTCAAAATCTCCAATTAAACAGACAGATAAATTTCCTCTGTAAAACACCCAGATAAAGAAATAGACCCAGTCACAATGCAAATTCAGCGTTATAGGTTGCCAACGTGTGTACCTGTGATTTGCAGCTCAAATTGAACCAAATTTTCAAATACAAACACAATACACATGGTCATACCAAACTCAAACTTCAATTGCCTGGGTAAAACCCAGAGATTACCAACGTGTGCACCTGTGATTTGCAGCTCAAATTCAACCAAATTTTAAAATACAAACACAATACACATGGTTATACCAAACTCAAACTTCGATTGCCTGGGAAAACCCAAGGCAATATCCAAGGCGTTTGGGGGTTTTAACCCCCCCCCCCCCCCAAAGGATTGTCCAATTCATAAAACGTAACAAAATGAATATAAAAAAATTTGATGCATTTTTTAAAGTTTTTTTTGTAGACCATCCCCAGAAAAACATTCTTTTGTACCCCCCCCCCTCTGAAAACAAATGCTGGACAGGCCCTTCGTCAAACTCAATTTCAGCTATACTTTTGTATGTAATCCTCAGTCAAACCGAGACAGTCTTGACAAATGTTTTGTTGAACTTGAGCAATACAGCAAAGTGATTATTCATTAATGTTTCCGTTGTGGTACTCTCTCGTTTCTATACATTTGAACGTCAAATAGAACCGGTTTACTATATAAATAGAACGGATAAAATAGAACCGGTTTATTATGTAAATAGAACCGGTTGACTATGTAAATAGTCAAACAGAACCGGTAAAAATTTCCTCAGTTTACTGCGTCTTAATACAGGAGTCGATCCGGAATTCGGTGAAGGGGAGGGTACTTGGATAGATTTTTATACTTTTTCCTTTTTCTGCTTTTGTCCTCCATATATTTACGGAACAGATTGTCAACGGCCCTTTTCTAATCGGCAAACGATGATAAGGGAGGAAGGATTGTAGTCAACAGAAATTTTAAGATTTTGATATTGCCTTATTACAATCTAAAACATTAAGGTAATGTTTAAATCAGCGGTTAAACATTAATCATTATTCCAAAATATTTCTGTCTAAGCTGATATTACCCAAGGCAAAGAGCAAAAAAAACTAAATCGTCTCATGATATTTTTGAAAAGAAAACAATAACTAAAAATTTCATTTCAAATCATTTATTCAATTTATCAATGTAATACCTAGTGCTAGTAATACATAACGGTAATAATAATAATATAAGTAATATGTATAACAAATTGAAAACTATTGGGTTACAATTGAGGGCTGACATTTTGGAGTAATGTATCAAATTATAATAATAATAATAATAATAATAATAATCATGGTACAAACAAAAACTAGAATTGAAAAAAATAGAAAAAAAGAACAATTGAAAACATTCTACCTTCACGTAAGAAATGATGTCGTTTCATGTTCGATACAATTCCTTCAAAATTGGGACTTTTTGATGTAAGAGCGATTTGAATACAGTTTTCGGTGTCTAATTGATTTTCTGTTCTTTGTTTGTATGTTCATTAGAGTGTAAAAGTCTTGTTCGTACAAATATGTTGTTCCAAATGGCAGCAATTTTTTAACCATCTCTTCATTTGCAATGTTGAAAGCCTTTGCAGTTTTTGACATCCAAAAAGACGACAAGTTTAGTTTACTCTCAAATTGAATACGTGCTTCAGTATTTGATCGAAGTTCAAGAATTGCTTCTGCCAATCCTGAAGGTTCTTCTGGTATCATATCAATATCACTTCAAAAGGATCTACAGTCCAACTGACAAGAAGTGTATCCAGATCTTGAAAGTAATCTGGAAACCGATTTCTGAGTACGATAAGATGTCTTACAATTGTATCCTTGATGTCAGCAAAAGTAATATTTTTGCAATCTTCCAAAAACAAAGCAAACTTTGAAAAAGAAGCTATCTTGTTCTGTTCTACTTTCTGACTCAAATATTGCAGCTTTAATCCAAACTCTGACAATATTTCTCTCACTGAAATGATATTAATATTATTTCCTTGCAATCATTTGTTTAATATTAACTAAAAAAAACCTTTTCCACAAAATAAGTTTTTCAAAGAAAAGTAAAGAACTCCATTAAACCAAAAATGAGTAAAACTAAAATCGAATAATCTACCAAGCGCGAAACTACTACACATCAGCATCAATAAATAAATGAAACCCAAAATGAACAGAAATTACAATAAACAGCCGAGTCAAACTCAAAACGAGCAGAAATTAACATGAGTAGGGCTCACAACCCATATGCCTTCCCAAGGTCAGATCATAATTTGCACTTTACTGAAAAAAATATAAATGTTTTTACTTTTATAACTTTAATAAATCAAATAATATTAACATTTTTATTACTAAATATCAATATATGTATATTAAACTGACAATGCACATTCATTGGTATTTTTTCAGTAAAGCGCAAATTATGTTCGTTTTGGGTTTCATTTATTTATTGATGCTGATTTGTGGTAGTTTCAAGCTTGATGGATTATTTGATTTTATTTTTGCTCATTTTTGGTTTAATGGAGCTCTTTACTTTTCTTTGAAAAAGAAAAGTATTTTTTTAATTAATTAATGTTCTTTTTATATTGACATAGTCTTTTCAGGGAAATAAAAATCATTCTTTAAATCTTTTCGTTTTCTGTATGACTTCATAGTTTGGCCTGCTATTTGTATGCTGGAGAAAAATTTTCAGCAATTTTTAACAACATACACCCTTTTAAAAATCCGGACACAAATAGTAGTGTTCGATTTAGTTTCATACCTCCTCTAGTTGACCTGAAAAAGAAAACTTGATACCATTCGCAAAAAAAAATCTGTTTACTTCCTTTGATAGCTTGGATACACTCACGCTATTTTGATTTGGTAAAATTTTAAGAGCATAAGTAGCCCCGAAAGTTTGACAAATAATACACTCAGTCGTTCTTGGGATACTACCGAGATGCCTCATTGGGAATTAACATTAACACAGTGCATTTTGATTTGATCTCAAGGCACCATTTAGTTTTTAAACATAATGGGCAAATAGGAGGGTAAGTAGTAAGAGAGGTGCTGTTCCGAGGAGGACTCCATTTATGGAAGACAACTGGACTCGATCCAGAACAAAATCTCTATATTCTGAACCTAGATCTAAAAATAGCCTGTGACGATAAATCTACTCATGTAAGAAACAAGATCTAAAAACAAGATTAGTCGTCCATGCCCCAACCTCAAAGGGCCCCAATACCCCCCTCACCCACACTTTCTGACACCCCCCCCCCCAGTTTTTTCCTTTTTTTAGAAGTTTAATTTTTTTGCTTTTTTAAACTTTTATTTTTCATTTTTTATACTTTTTTAAGCATAGGAAAAATTTTCAACTTTTTTTACATGTCTTAGAATGACATAAATATTCTTAAAACCAAAATAATTCTCTTTTAAGATTTTCGAAATACAAAATGAGAATGATGTAGATATGTTAGTCGTGACTTTTACTATTAGAAAACTAGTCTTTGTAGTAACTCTTTTCTTTTTTTCTGACTTGGACTTTTTTGGACTTGGAAAAATTATTCAATTTTTTTTTACATGTCTGAGAATGACATGAAACATACTTAAAACAAAAGAAAGCACATTTAATATTTTCTAAATACAAAATAAGAGTGATATAGATATGATAGTCGTGACTTTTACTATTAGAAAAATAGTTTTTGTAGTAGCATTTTTCTTATTTTTCTGACTTGGAATTTTTTGTACTTGGAAAACTATTCAACTTTTTTTTATTTTTTTATTTATGCCCCTGTATTAGTGGTACTCTTTGCTTGCTCATAGACATTACGCGACTCTTCCAGTGATACTCTATTTTTTTACATGTCTTGAAATGACATGAAATATACTTCAAACAAAAAAACACATTTATCATTTTTCGAGATACAAAATGAGAATGTTATAGATATATTATTCGTGATTTTTACTATTAGAAAAATAGTGTTTTTAGTAGCACTTTTCTTTTTTTATGACTTAGAATTTTTCGGGGTTGGAAAGTTATTAAACTTTTTTTTTATTATTATTAGTATTTTTATTTTGTGGCTGTACCAATGGTACTCTATGCTTGCTCATAGATACTACGCGGCTGTCACAGTGGTACTCGCTGACAGATTATCGACACTAGCTAGTTTATTGTATTTGTTAAATCAGTAATTTCACACATTGGAAGGATAAACACCCGCATCATATTAAAAAAAAGTGAAGATTAATTATTCGAAGAAAGTGTGTACACACGATAAAATTATCGTTGAATGCTGACAAGGAGAAGTATTTGAACTATGAAACAAGTATTAATGGGGATCTTGTTGGAAATGTATGCGTGCGTTGTCATGACAGCGAGAATCCCAATTCCTTTGGGCTACCAAGAATTTCCATCGTACAATGGTGGATATACGAGAGTCACATTCATAGAGAATTTAGTTCTCAAAGAGAATGCAAACATAAAAATAATCGTCGATGATGGGGGACAACTTCTTGCTACTGATAGTGATAAAACGTTACCGTTGATAGATCCTATCGTCATCGTTCTGGTATTAACATTCTAAAGAAGACAAGAAGGAGAAAGGCCAACTCTTGCACTAATGACATTAATCATATCTTGTTTACGTGCCAAACTGTTATCTGTGTAAAAATAATGCGACAATAGACAGTGATATCACAGGCAAAATAAAAAGAACATCGGCAGAAAATACAACCAATGAATATAAAGATGAATTGAAGGAAAATAAAGCGCATGTGAACATTATTGCTACTATTGATCATATAGTCAATGAACCAAATAATATCATAGATGCAACACATATTGAACCTGTAGGTGACACCCCTGTAAAAACTGTGTGTGACTCAAACTGGATTAATCATTATTCTACTGGTTATGAACTAAGAGAAGAGAGTAACTTTTGTATCAAGAGCGAACATGATGAATTATTTTATGGAACAGATTCAAAATGTCATAAGTTGTTCAATGATATTAATAATGTGTTATAATATATGTAATTTATTTTTATGGTAATATTCTACATGTCGTTATTTCAATAAAAATATTTTATGCATTACTTTATTGGTTTTAGGAAAATATTGGTAAAGTGTTAGTAAAGTTGCTTTCAATAAATCTGATTTTCCATAGACTGTTAAGAGGTCTGTTATGCATCTTAAACAATCACAAACTGTTTTTAGAATATTCGAATTAAAGCGGGAACTTTTTCTCTTCTTGGGGAAAAATTCAAGATCGATATATAAATTCTTCTATCTTCTACGGAAAAATTCAGAGCAGAACTTGAAATTTATATCTTTTTATTGAGAAAATTCAGAAGAGAACTTGAACTTTTCTCCACTTCTTCGAGAAAACTCCGAATTTTGTTGAACTGTTTCTATTCTTGGGTAAAAATTCGGAAGAGAACTTTAACTGTTGTGCAATAATATTAATAATGTATAATAATGTATGTAACATATCTTTATGTTAATATGCTACATGCCATCATTTCAATAAAAATATTTTATGGATTACTTTATTGATTTTAGGAAAATATTGGTAAGGTCTTAGTAAAGTTGGTATCGATGAATCTGATTTTGAATAGACTGTTCAGAAGCCTGTTATGCCTTTTAAACAATCACAAACTGTTTTTACAAGATTCAGAATTAAAGTGGGAACGTTTTCTCTTCTTGGGGAAACATTCGAGATCGATGTATAACTAGTCCTATCTTTTACGAAAAAATCCAGAACAGAACTTGAAAATTATACCTCTTAAACAATCACAAACTGTTTTTACAAGATTCAGAATTAAAGTGGGAACTTTTTCTCTTCTTGAAGGGAAAAATTCAAAATCAATATATAACTTCTTCTATCGTCTACGTAGAAATTCAGAACAGAGCTTGAAATTAATATCTCTTTATTGAGAAAATTCAGAAGAGAACTTGAACTTTTCTTCATTTCTATGAGAAAACTCAAAATCAAAGTGGAGCCTTTTCTCTTCTTGGCGAAAAATTTAGAAGACAAGTATAACTTTTTCAGTCTTCTACAGAAAAATTCAGAATAAAACTTGTAATTTATATCTCTTTATTGAGACAATTAAGAAGAGAACTTGGACTTTCCTTCACTTCATTGAGAAAACTCAGAATGAAAGATGAGCCGTTTCTCTTCTTTGGGAAAAATTCAGAAGAGAAGCATAACTTTTTCTGTCTTCAACGGAAAAATTCAGAACAGAACTTAAAATTTATATCTCTTTATTGAGAAAATTCAAAAGAGAACTTGAACGTTTCTTCACTTCTTTGAGATAACTCAGAATTAAAGTGTAACTTTTTTCTCTTCTTTGGAAAAATTTAGAATTGAACTGTAACTTTTTTCTTTACCTTTAGAAAACTCAGAACAGAACTTCAACTTTTCTTCACTACTATGAGAAAACTCAGATTCAAAGTGAAAATTTTTCTCTTCTTTGGAAAAACTCAGAATTGAATTGTAACTTTTTTTTGTTGTTTTAGAAAATTCAGAAGAGAACTTGAACTTTTCTTCACTTCTTCGAGAAAACTCAGAATTAAACTTGAACTTTTTCTTCACTTCTTTGAGAAAACCCAGAATCAAAATGGAACCTTTTTTCTTCTCGGGGAAAATTCAGAAGAGAAGAATAACGTTTTCGCTCTTCTACAAAAAATTCAGAACAGAACTTGAAATTTCTGTCTCTTCATTGAGAAACAACGAATAAATTCCAAAATAAAGTTTGAAACATTAACAGAATGTAACAGTGACAAGGTAAACCATGACACAACACTACAAAAATGTTCTAAGTTGTACATTTCAAAAAAAAATCCAAAATGAACTTAGAAACATCAATAGAATGTAACTATGACATATTAAACCGGGACCCAACACTACAAAAATATTCCAAGTCTTACATTTCAACGAATAATTTTCAAAATGAACTTTGAAACGTTAACAGAATGTAACAGTGTCAAGGTAAACTACATCACATCACTACAAAAAAAATTCCAAAATGAACTTTGAAACATCAACAGAATGTAACAGTGGCAAGATAAACCACGACACAAAACTATTTTCTATGTTTAAAAAGATATAAAAAATGAAAAATAAAAGGAAAAAAAGAAAAAAATTAAACTTCTAAAACAGAAAAAATGGGGGGGGGGGTGTCCAAAAAGTTGGGGGGGGGGGGTATTGGGGCCCTTGGAGGTTGGGGCATGGACGACTAATGGCTGCCGTATCATTGCCTAAAATGTATACAACTTTATTAATATCGACTTTATGTATATTCCCGATACTATGCAATACTTTGTATTAACTACACTTTTCATTTAGTACTTGTGTATTGTACCGACCACACTTATGCATTTAAATTTCCCGCGTTGAATACATTCGGAATAAATGTATTCTTTGTGTTATCTTTGTGCACGCAAGAATCTCATGTCAAATTCGTTGCAAGAATCCTTGTAACAAATTCCAGAAGAAACAATTTGATGTGCGCCCAGCATCAGGGGCTGTTATTAGATCTTGTTTTTCACATGAGTAGATTTATCGTCTCAGGCTATTTTTAGATCTAGGTTCGGAATGTAGAGATGTTGTTCTGGCTCGAGTCCAGCTGTCTTCCAAATATGGACTCCCCTCAGAACAGCACCTCTCTTACTACTAGGGTGGGCGTGGGAGGGGGACTAGTTGCCCTCCAATCACTTTCGACTATAAAAACGACACTAGCCCTTTCAATTTCCAATCGAATGAGCCCTTTTTGAGTTTCTGCTACAACGCTTTGTATAAACAGCTTATTTGCCCCCAGGGCATAAATTACAACCCTTGCCCTGAGGGCTTTGGGGGCTGTGTGCCTAAAATGTATACAGCTTTATTAATATCGACTTTATGTATATTTCCGATACAATGAAATATTTTATATTAACTACACTTTTCATTTGGTACTTGTGTATTATACCGACCACACTTATGCATTTAAATTTTCCGCGTTGAATACATTCGGAATAAATATATTCTTTGTGTTATCCATGTGCACGCAAGAATCTCATATCAAATTCGTTGCAAGAATCCTTGTAACAAATTCCAGAAGAAACAATTTGATGTGCGCCCAGCGTCAGGGGCTGTTATTAGATCTTGTTTCTCATATGAGTAGATTTATCGTCTCAGGCTATTTTTAGATCTAGGTTCAGAATATAGAGATGTTGTTCTGGCTCGAGTCCAGTTGTCTTCCAAATATTGACTCCCCTCAGAACAGCACCTCTCTTGCTACTAGGGTGGGCGTGGGAGGGTGACTAGTTGCCCTCCAATCACTTTTGACTATAAAAAAGGGCATTAACCCTTTCAATTTTCAATCGAATAAGCCCTTTTTGAGTTTCTGCTACAACGCTTTGTATAAATACCTTATTTGCCCCCAGGGCATAACTTACAACCCTTGCCCTGAGGGCTGGGAGGGGGTTGTCATCGTCAAAGACATAATTTCCAGAACTTTCAACTACGTTAAACAAACTGGCTATCTCAAATTTTGATTCAATGTGTGTGGGGAAATGGTGGGCGTGAGAAGGGCGTTAGTTGCTCTCCAATCACTTTCAACTATTAAAAAAGGCACTAGACCTTTCAATTTCCAATCGAATAAGCCCTTTTGAAGTTTTTACGATAATTCTTTCAATAAAAACCTTATAATCCCCCAGGGCAAAACTTACAACCATTTCCCTGAGGGCTGGGGGGGGGTTGTCATCCTCAAACACCTAATTTCCAGAACTTTCAACTACGTTGAAGAAAATTGCTATCTGTAAATTTTGATTGGATGTGTTTGGGGAAACGGTGGGCATGAGAGGGGGTTAGTTGCCCTCCAATCACTTCCGACTATTGAAAAGGGCACTACCCCTTTCAATTTCCAATCAAATGAACCTTTTTGAAGTTCCTACGACAACACTTTCTATAAAAACCTTATATGCCCCAGAGCATAACTTATAACCCTTGCCCTGAGGGCTTTGAGGGGGTCGTCATCCTCAAAGACATAATTTCCAAAACTTTCCAATACGTTGAATAAAATGGCTAGAAATTTTGATTGGATGTGATTGGGGAAAAAGTGGGCGTGACAGGCGGTTAGTTGCCCTCCAATCACTTTCGACTATTAAAAAGAGCACTAGCCGTTTCAATTTCCAATCAAATGATTCCTTTTTTAATCTTCTACGACAACACTTTATATAAGAAGAAACTTATATGCCCCCAGGGCATAAATCACAACCTTTACCCCGAAGTCTGTGGGGGGAGTTTCATCCTGAAAAACTTAATTTCCGGGCTTTTTAGCTACGTCTAAAAAATGGCTATCTCAAAATTTTGATTGGATGTGTTTGGGGAAATGGTGGCTGTGAGAGGGGTGTTAGTTATCCTCCGATCACTATTGACTATTAAAAAGGGCGAAAGTCCTTCTAATTTCCCATCAAATGAGCCCTTTTGGAATTTTCTACAATATCACTATCTATAAAAACCTTATATGCCCCCAGGTTATAACTTACAACCCTTGCCCCGAGGGCTTTGAGGGGTTATCATCCTCAAAGTCCTAATTTCTAAAACTTTTAACTACGTTGAACAAAATGGCTATCTAAAAATTTTGATTGGATGTGCTTGGGGAAAAGGTGGGCGTAAGAGGTTGGTTAGTTGCCCTCAAATCACTTTCAACTATTAAAAAGGGCACTAGTCCTCTGAATTTCCAGTCAAATGAGCCCTTTTTCAAATTTCTACGACAAAGCTTTCAATAAAAACCTTATATGCCCCCAGGGCAGAACTTGCAACCCTTCCCCTGAGTCCTGTGGGGGGAGTGACATCTTAAATGATAGAATTTCCGGACCTTCCACCTATTTTGAACAAAACTGCAATCTCAAACTTTTGATTGGATGTGTTTGGATAAATGGTGGGTGTGGAAGGGGTGTTAGTTGCTCTCCAATCACTTTCGACTACTGAAAAGCGCACTAGCCATTTCAATTTCCAATCAAATGAGCCCTTTTTGAAGTGCCTACGACAACGCTTTCTATAAATACCTTATATGCCCCCCGGGCATGACTTACAACCCTTGCCCTGAGGCTTGTGGGTTGGTTGTCATCCTCAAAGACCATAATTCAGAACTTTCAACTACATTGAACAAAATGGCTCTCCCAAAATTTTGATTGGATGTGTTTGGGAAAAAGGTGGACGTGAAAGGGGGGTTAGTTGCCCTCCAATCACTTTAGACTATTAAAAAGTGCACTAGCCCTTGTAATTTCCAATCGAATGAGCCTTTTTTGAAGTTTCTATGACACCGCTTTCTATAAGAACCTTATATGCCACGAGGCATAACTTACAACCCTTGCCCTGAGGGGTGTGGGGGAGTTTCCTTCTCAAAAACATAATTTCTATCAGGAAATCAACTACGCTGAACAAAATGTCTATCTCAAAATTTTGATTGGATGTGTTTGGGGAAATGGTGGGCGTGGAAGGGATGTTAGTTGCCTTCCAATCACTTTCGACTATTAAAAAGGGCAAAAGCCACTCCAATTTCCAATCGAAAGAGCCCTTTTTGAAGTTTCTATGACAGCTCCTTCGATACGAAGTACCCTCGTCTAAAGTGCACTCACTTTCGACTTTCGTCAATCAAAAAGGGCGTTAGCCCTTTGAATTTTCAATCGATTGCACCTTTTTCCAAGTTTCTACAACAAAGCTTTCAATAAAAACCTTATATGCCTCCAGAGCATAACTTGTAACCTTTGCCCTGAGGGCTCTGAGGGGGATGGGTTGTCATCCTCAAAGACTTAATTTCTAGAACTTTCAACTACGTTGAACAAAATGGCTATCTCAAAATTTTTATTGGATGTGTTTGGATATATGGTGGGCGTGAGAGGGGGGTTAGTTGCCCTCTAATCACTTTTGACTATTAAAAAGGGCACTAGCCCTTTGAATGTAGAATCGGAGGAGCCTTTTTTCAAGTTTCCACTACAAAGATTTCAATGAAAACCTTATATACCCCCAGGGCATAACTTATAACCCTTGCCCTGAAGACTGTGGTGGGATATCCTGCTCAAAGGTAAAATTTCCAGAACTTTCAACTACGTTGAACAAAATGGCTATCTCAAAATTTTGATTAGATGTTTTTGGGGGAAAAGTGGGCGTGAGAGGGGGGTTAGTTGCCCTCCAATCACTTTCGACTATTAAAAAGGGCACTAGCCCTTTGAGTTTCCAATCGAATGAACCTTTTTTGAAGTTTCTACGACAACGCTTTCTATAAAAACCTTATATGCTCCTAGGGCAAAACTTATAACCCTTGCCCTGAGGGCTGTGGGATTGTCCTCCTCAAAAACAAAATTTCTATCTGGAAATCAACTACGCTGAACAAAATGATCACAATAGTTATCTCAAAATATTGATTGGATCTGATTATGGAAATGTTCAACGTGGAAGGGGTGTTAGTTGCCGTCCGATCACTTTCGATTATTAAAAAAGGCACAAGCCACTCTAGTTTCCAATTGAATGAGCCCTTTTCGAAGTTTCTACGACAAATTCTTCGATACAAGGTGCCCTGGTCTAAAGGAAGAAAATAATAAATAATACATTGTGCCAACATTGTTCTTAAATGCCCCCAGGGCATAACTTAAAACCCTTCCCCTGACGGCTGTGGGGGAGTGTCCTCCTCAAAACATAATTTCTACCTGGAAATCAACTACGCTGAACAAAATAGCTATCTCAAAATTTTGATTGGATGTGTTTGATACAAAGTCCTTCGATACGAAGTGCCCTGGTATGGAAGAAAATAAATAATACTTTGTGCCAACATCGTTTTTTACTTAGGTAGCGCTATTGCGCTGCCTATTACATTTATACCCTCAGAAATGTCCTAAATATGCGAGATATGCAATCCAGGAAGAGTTTTTAAACTTTTGCGCGAGAATATTTTTTTATCAACCATAAAAATTTCGACTTCAGTATTGAGAGTTCATACTCGATTTTAGTATATTTCCACGAGAGAGCCGCCTTACTTCTGTATAATAACATAGGTCCATATATTAAGCCTCACCATCCTGACATAATTCACGAAATAGCCACGTGTTTAGTGCATGTCCTTTAATGAAATTTACAATCTTGATGACATCATGCATACCGGCTTCCAGTGTAGGTTCTAAATATTTGACCATTAGGGCCTGCTGATGGATCACACAGGAAGTAACTTCAATATTTGGACTATTTTTTTTTTTTTTTAGAAAGCTGAAAAACCGTTTATATGACCCAGCATAGCTGGGGCTCCATCCAAAGATACAGAAATACAGTTTTCCCATTTTAAACTTTGCGCATTGAAGTATTCATTTACTTTATTATAGAAATCAATTCTACGAGATCTCAACTCGAGAGGAGTACAAAACAGCAATTCCTCTTCAAAATTATCTGCACCTTTGTAGCGAACATATACCATTAGCTGTGAATTGCTACTAAAATCAGTTGTCTCATCTAGCTGAATAGCAAAATATTTTTCCTGTTTTAATGCGAAAATAACCTGTTCCTTCTCATTTTCTGCTAATACAGAAATACTTTCTTTCACAATTCTCACAGATAAGGGCACTGAATTCAGTTTCTTCGCTTCTTTTTGACCACACATAATTTGTGCCATTTTTACAGCAGCTGGTTTAACCAAATCTTCACCAATAGTGTATGGTTTCTTATTTGGAGCAATCAACCAGACTTCTTCAAAGCTAACCGTTGATGCTGAACGCTAATCAGATTTACCAAACCAGTTACTATTCAATCTTTGTCTTTTAACAGATATTTCTAGATTTGCAAAGCATCTTCACGGTTTGGAAGACAGATGTGAATGCAAATTATCTAATGGTGGAGGAAAGATATGGAAAAAAATGGTCAAACCTCGGGGAAATTGCAACAGATTTTTTTTTTACACCAAAATGATCAGAAAAATCAGCTTAATCACACAAAAAAATCCCCTCGAATCCCCCCAGCACAAGTATACCAAATTTGCCCTTGAAGGGGGAAAATGAGGGGGGGGGGGAAATCGATTTTTGTGGTTATAAATATTTTGGAGTTTAAATAGTTGTTTCCTATCAAATCAAGCATGCTGAATCCAAATCTGAATTCAGATTTTAATTTTTCAGTACCCTAATGCCCATTTTCACCCATAAAGGGCGAGGGGGGGGGGAGGGATGAAACTTAAAATTAAGAGGCTGCTGGATTATTTGGTCGTTTCCTGTGAAATCAATGGCAGAGAATTTGAAAATGAAGTTAAAAACTTGATTTTTCGTGGTTAAGCCCCTCATCTTACCTAATACGGCTGTTAAAGTTGACTCACATGAACTAGTTATTTTAATCACTTGTCGGTTGATTCACCATTTCCAATCAAGCTAGGAATGGCACCTTAGAATACGAGTCTCGGAAAATTTAATTTCAACCCAGTGTTCCAGACTCCCCCCCCCCCGCCCAGTTTTCGGTTTTCATTCTTTAGTGCCATTGTTTATAATCAGTGGAGCTATCTACCATAGTACTTGCTAGAAGACTGGCGTGTTCAAGGCTATATACAAGGTTTGTGCCGTTTTTTTTTCACTTCTGCAAAAAAAAGACAAAAGAATAAACTGGGATCCGCGAGCGTTGAGCAGAAGTATTTAGTGAGATAGCGTTTAGAATTATGCTTCTAATTTTTGAAAAGAGCGGATAATCATTTCTGCTTTTCAACTTCATTTGTGCAATGCCATCTACTGTGTATCATTCAAGCTGAGTTTGTTTTTCTATGTGGTGATGGGTTGAATTCTGATTGTGCCTGGAGTGACTGAACAAACAAGTGGTATGAATTAAGGAAAAAACCGTTTGACTCGGATTATACCGAATTGCTTTTGTCTGGATCCACTGTGGGACGGCCTCTCATGCCCCTCTTGCCCAGCATTTCTTTTCTACCTTCTTTTCTTTTATTCCTTGTTTTTTAAGTTTTCGTTGTTAGTGTTTTTTTTTGTTAGTTAAGTTAATTTTGCTATTATTATTATGACGAGTAGTTTTGTTTGGTGTATGTCCCATTATTTACGCATCCAACCTTACGAGCTCTGCTCTTTATTGGGGGTTATTTTTTTGTATTTTTATATATATTAAATAAATAAAATAAATAAATTAAGAAGTTTGTTTTTCTTCTAGAACAGTCAATGAAGAAAACATGGTCTGCCCGATATGCCAAAGAAGCATCAAACTCGGCGAAAACACTGCCATATTATCCGAGAAAGGAGACGATGCCGTGAATAACGCAAGCAAAGAAAGAAGCAGTAGCATAACTGTGACAACCGGAAATGAAGTCCACACCGCGTGTCGTCGTAACTTCTGTGACAGACGTCAGATCGACAGAGAATAGAACGCTTAAAGGAAACTTGGGCAGAAAGAACCGGTTGCAGCTTCCCCGACCAGATCTTCAGCTACAAGCTTCGATTTTTCAAATAACTGCCTATTCTGTGGTCAAGCAGTGAAATTATGCAAGATCACAAATCGCGAATTTGCTGAGACTTTGCAGTCAATGTTTCAGCTGAGGAAAGACAACTCAGATCAGTACAGAACGCTACAGGAGTACCTATTCATCCGAAGAACTGATAACTACTGGGCAGCTCTTTCTTCTGATTCAGTGATCGAATAGACGTTAATGAGAAGTATGAAAACGAGTGGCGGTCTGACGAGAGGTAGAGGCATGACTGAATTACAATGGACAATTTGGACATCTGCTATTCCTACTTTGGTTATAGTTTATAAACGCATGCAGAAACTGACTGGCCTCATGGTGTTGACTATTGAAAATCACGCAGAAGCGATATCTTCGAGGAGAGCTAGAGACATGGCGGACATCGAAAAGACAGTTTGATACATTGAGCCCCTAGAACCCTTCAGGCAGGAATCACAGCTGTTGAACGTGGTTACTGGTGACCACGCTTCATCATCTGTAAACGCAGATGATGCCAAATCTGTGGGAGAAATGATTCTTAAGGATATGGAAGCGAAATACATTGACAAATATGTTTTTAGGAGAAAGGAGAAAGCTGTGACTATGGCTGAGAAGTCATCTGTGGTGATAGTTAGCGAGTGGCATCTGTGGTGTCATCTGTGGCGATAGAGAGGGTAATGGTCGACCCTGCTATAATCTTTCGACGTCTAGCCACAGTGGCTAGCACCAGTGGTTCTGATTTAAATGTGGTTCTGTCGTTCAAGCTCTGTACTTTTCCACCATCGCTCTTTAGTTCGTTCGAGGTGATGAGGACAGCCGACAATGTTTCTTCAACTGATATATGTTTCTTCAACTGACTTTCTTTCTGAAGTCAGTATATTCTGAAGTCAGTATCTTCATACATACGACACACTGTGGTTTCATTGTACCGTTGTCTTTTATTTGTGTAAAACCATAATTAAGGAATTCGTCTTGGTATGTTCTTTTTCTATTTGCAGCCATTTGAAGGGAGACAGAACATAATAATTAAAATATTTGAACTAAATTTTCAAATTGCGGCTAACCTTTATCAATATATTGATGATTAATGCTCTCTGACTCGTTAATGTATTCTATCTTGACGGCATGGCATGGCACGGACTGAGCAGGTAGCAAGAGCTGTGCTTTTCTGTGCCAAGATGTAACTCGAGAACACTCTAGTGAGGGAAGTGTGTGATGGCGCTACTTGCTACGTTGCTAAACTGTTTAAGTTGATTCGTTAAATTGAACTATCTCCCAGTCTATTAGGATCTTTGATTCAATATGATCACCCCTGGGGGAAAAAATAAAACAAAAACTAATAAATAAACACACATCCGTGATCTTCCTTCTGCGAAAAAATTACAAAATTCCACATTTTTGTAGAGGAGTTTGAAACCTCTAAAGTAGGGTTCTCTGATATGACGAATCTGAGTGTGTGGTTTTTGTTAAAATTCTTTGACTTTTAGGATTTTTCCCCTTTTTCGAATATCAGGCAAATCGTTTTTGGCTCGTAGGTTTTGATGGGTAGCATTAAACTCAATGGACTTTATATATTTGGAATAAGGATAAAAAATTAATTCTTTTGATGTAATCATTGTTATAAAAATTTCATTTTTTAGAGTTTCAGTCGTTGTTGGGCCGAGTCGGTCCTTGCTTACAGTTCGTTACAACGAGCTGTTTGACTAGATATGCGTTCGTAGTACTTAGAAAGATTTGGGTGGTATTTCAAAATCGAATTATCGATGATATTCATTATTTTTTGTTATTATTTTTGTTGTCCAGACAACGAGCAACAAAAAATTATAAACAATTTGTGATACTTCCAGTGGCGTCAGTTCATGAAAATTTAGGGAGAGGGGCAAAACACATTTTTTAACATCTAGTTGGGCAAATTATTATTATCATTGTTTTTTGTTTTTTTAAGAAATACCAAAAGAGGCGTTTTCAAGGAAAATACCCTAGAAAAGGTATCTTTCAAAATCTCAGGGGAGGAACGAAACTTGGGGAAATACACCTCCTTAACCTAATCAAGCAAGCGATTGCTACAGTGCAAACTGAATTATATTGTTTGCCTTTAATTGCATTATTAACAAAAAGTTTTTTCCACAAAATAAGTTTTTCAAAGAAAAGTAAAGAACGCCATTAAACCAAAAATGAGCAAAAATAGAATGAAATTATCTACCAAGCGTAAAAATACAATAAATAATAATTAAACTGACAATACACATTCAATTGTTTTTTGTTTTTTTTAGGAAAATGCAAATTGTAGTCTGGCATTGGGAAGGCATAGGGGTTTTGAGCCCTATACATTTTAATTTCTGCTCGTTTTGAGTTTGAAAAGGTAATTTATTGTCATTTCTGTTCGTTTTTGGTTTCATATATTTATCTATGCTGATTTGTAGTAGTTTTACGCTTGGTAGACTATTTGATTCTATATTTGCTCGTTTTTGGTTTAATGGAGTTCTTTATTATTCTTTGAAAAACATTTTTCGGAATTGTTTGTATAAGAACCTTATATGCCCTCAGGGTATAACTTACAACCCTTGCCCTGAGGGCTGTGGAGGGAAGGGGATTTCATCCTCAAAGACATAATTTTCGGACCTTTCAACTACGCTGAACAAGATGACTGTCTCAAAATTTTGACTGCACGTGTTTTTGGAAGTGATAGGCGTAGGATGGGGGGGGGGGTAGCTGCCCTCCAATCACTTGTACTCTTAAAAAGGGCACTAGATCTTCCGATTACCATTCCAATTAGCCCCCTCTGAAGCTTATATGACCACCCTTTTTATAGAATCCGTGCATACCCCCAGAGGATAACTTGCAACCTTTGCGCTGAGAGCTGAGGGGGGTTGTCATCCTGAAAGAAATAATTTCCGGACCTTTCAACTATGCTGAATAAGATGGCTATCTCAAGATCTGTTGTGAATTAAAGTTGAGATTTCAAAAGACTGATCAAAACATAAATGTTTGCAGTCATCAAACTCTGCGCTGGTGGCACGCCGCCAACATCTCACCGGTGGCGGCGCGGTGCCGCCATCGTTGGCTTTCCCTTATCGGCATAATGCCGGGGACTAGCGGTAATTGTAGCAGCAGTGGTAGCATACAGATTTTCCATTTTTGATCATCTCCCTTTTCATTTCCTGAAAGTTCCAATTTAATATACCCAGTCATTCCTTAGTTACTCCCTTTTGGCAATCCGTATACACATAACGTGTTTTTATTAACTTCAGCACTGTGCTCAACATTCTTTGAAAGGCTCACCAGGCTTCCCTTCGTCTTTTTGGAAAATGAAGATCAAACTTGCATACCTTTCTCAATGACATGTACTATATGTGAGCAATGAACGAATCCCTAACTTACAGGTCTTAGCGTGAGGACTGTGGGGAAATTAAAATCCCCAAAGATATAATTCAACCCCACCCGATCCAAAGTTTATACGACCGTCCGTTCCATAAAAACCTTATATGGTTTACAACCTTGTTCCTTGGGTCCTGGAGGGTTGTGTCCACCCTGAAGCCATTGTTGCCCTCCACCAATTTGACTCTTAAAAGGAACTAGAACTATACACTTCCAGTCAAATGAGCTTCCTCTAAAGTTCAAACAACCACTTCTTTCATAAAAAGCTTATATGGTCCCAGGGCATAGCTTACAACCCTGACCCTGAGACTCTGGGTGT
The DNA here is from genome assembly GCA_029168905.1 of Artemia sp. Kazakhstan ARC1039. Lineage (NCBI taxonomy): Eukaryota > Metazoa > Arthropoda > Branchiopoda > Anostraca > Artemiidae > Artemia > Artemia sp. Kazakhstan ARC1039. Next base: position 39,685 of record JAQQPU010002513.1, on the reverse strand, counting down.
TGTGTCAAAACCACACGCCTTGTTATGTGATCTTTGGACTGCTTTTGAACAAATGGCTTTCTCGAAATGTCCAAAAAGGGCACAAGAATTTCTGAATTCCAATCCAATGAGCCCCCTCCGAAGTTTATACCACCATCCTTTCCATTCAAACCTTATATGCCCCTGGGGTATAACTTACAACCTTTTTCCTGAGGGCTGTGTGGGACCACTCTTTTTATAAAAAACCTTACATGCCCCCAAGGCATAACTAACATTCCTTTCCCTCAGGGCTGTGGGGGGGGGGGGGG
>JAQQPU010002513.1:0-15952 GCA_029168905.1 Artemia sp. Kazakhstan ARC1039 | reverse complement strand
TATTCATCAATGCTTTTCTTTTCTTAGAATTGTCATTAATTTCCATGTTAATATTATCCACCAGTGCCCTTTTTATTTTAGTGGTGATTTTACTGTCTATTATCACAGTATTTTTACACAGGTAACAATTCTGACAATGAGACATGATATGTTTTATGACATTGGTTCAGCAGTATGCCTGTCATCTTTTTACCTACCGTTGAATGCTAATATTCGAAAGATGGGGATATGATTTATCAATAGGTTACGTGTTACCTGCGCTAATGTGCGCAAGCTAAGTCATCTTAAATGAACCCCACTTTCTGCATGTCTCTCTCACTATGCTCTAGTGTCTGAATGGGTGTGCTCCATCTTTAACTTGATGTGAAAAGATGGCAGCAGATGAAGTAGTGAAAAGGTTTGCCATCTATGTTTTTTTTAAATGTAAAAAACTCATTGAGAGTTTTTTTTATGTGCCTGACTCCATAGTACTATGTGACAGGTCATCAACACCAGTTTTTAAGACTTCTCTTTATATTTGGAAGTGTGAATACCATGGACATGAAATTAAAATGTTTTTCATCTCTTGGATCCGTCTGCATTAGGTTAAAATAAGGAGCAAAAGTGCTTTTTTATTAATTTTTTATACTCATGAAATTAATATGTTTTTTCATCTCTTGGATCCATGTGTCTAAGGTTGAATGAAAATTTATTTTCTATTACGACATTACTTTTACATAGGTCGCAGATCTGTTCTGAAGTTTTCCGTAGAAGAGAGAGAAAATTCTCTTCTGAATTTTTCAATAGAAGAGAAAAAGTTAGACTTCGATTCTGAATTTTTTTTTTCAAAGATATATTCCAGTTCTGAGAATCACTAAAGAAGATAAAAAAAAGCTACATTTATGTTCTGAGTTTCCTCTGGAGCTGATATTTTGCCCTAAAAATAATGGAAACAGAGACAAAGTAGTATAATAAAATATTTTTATTGAAATAATTACATGATGAATATCATCATAAGAAATGAACACCTTAAATCTACTTATACAATGTATCATGTTTTTTCTCCAGATGTCATATATTTCCATTTCAGGGGTATACACAACTTTTAACAACCTCGTCATACTTTTCACTGTCGATAAAACCGATTTGATGGACTTCATCCATTGGTAAACACATTATGGTAGCAGTAACGTTTGCTGATGCTTTGTTTTTCGTCAATTCATCTTGATATTCCTTGGTGATATTGTCTTTCAAAGCCCTTTTTATTTTACTTGCGGTTTCTTCATAATGATTTCTCGTGACAGGGCACATATTCCATTTCCGTGTCATATATGACTTTTTACCTGGTTTAAGCTGCATTCACATCATGCATCTCATCATTGGTCTTTTTGTTTTCATTGACAGTATCTGATGGTAAACTGTCTATGACACCATCTATATTCATCAATACTTTTCATTTCTTAGGATTGTCATAAATTTCCATGTCAATATTATCCTTTTTATTTTAGCGGTGATTTCACTGTCTATTACCACATTATTTTTACACAGGTAACAACTTTGACACTGAGACACGATATGTTTTATGAAATTAGTTCAGCTGTATGCCTGTCTTCTTTTGACCTTCCGTTGAATGCTAATACCCGATAGATGGCGATATGATTTATCAATAGGTTACGTGTTACCTGCAGTATGACCAAGAAGTTGACCCTCGTTGTTAACCATTACTTTTAGACATGAATTATTGTGGTGAGGTGTATTTATGGTATTTAAGTGTTGTAGTGGTAGATGCCATTATTCTTCCTTTATAGAGGAGATATACTCTGGCCCTAAGGTATTTAAACTTTGGTAGCGTGCCTTAGGCTATGACTGAACTAATGAGGCGTACCAGCTGGGTATGTTCGAGGGGATAAAGGTAGATTGTAGAGATGTTGGCTATAATACAATACTTTTATTCAATTAACATATAATAATACCAGATATATATTTTCTACTGGGACTGGCTGTCCCAAGTAGACCACAAGTCTCGGAAAACTACAATAATATATAATAGGATACTTAGACACTTACAATGATCCAACAAGATTCCAAGGTATTTCTAAAAACAACAGACCAGAGGTCAGGCCGGCATAAAGTTAGTATCAGTCTACCCCTTCCCATAAAACGTATGTTTAAACATTTTTATCAACCACACCTTCCTTTACTTATAAGACGCAATAGCGAGGAAGTGGTGATTTCTCAATTTCCCGTTAATCAGAAACTTGGCAGGATATGTTCCTTATCTTAATAAAAAGTGTTATTTCTAAACTTTGTATTTGTGTCTTAATATATTTTTACTAAATTCCAAATTGACTAAATTAGTAGCTTTACCACAATACTCCCCATTTACAGAAGTGTTGCCCACAACTCTCAATACTTTACTTTTAAAAAACAACTTAATTTTGTTTACAGCTATTATGCTGCCATTTTTGGGTCATTATGTGCATATACCCTCAATGGGTTTCCTTAGGGTCATGTTTCTAGTCCAATATAGGTCATGTTCTTTTTTTTCGTGGAAGGATTTCAATTTGAAATTCATTCTTTTTTCTCTTTTTCTCTGTCTCTAGGACTAGAGAATACTCTTTTTACCCTTTTCATATGCATCTTCTGTTTTAGCTTGACCCCAAGCGGCTTAAGCATTATATTAGTGGTTCTGCTTAAATTCGATTTCAAGTTATATTAGAAACGTTTATGAATAGTTTGAGTTTAAATTTAATTCCCATTAATAATTTAATATATCTGTGTGATGTGGTTGATATACCTTTTATTCTCCAGGTTTAGAAATGCCTTGGATAAATTACACATAACAATTTTGGTTTTTAAATTTTCGCATATTTTTCCAGCACAAAGCATTTTCACATATTTCGATAATATAAAGCCTTGAGGCTATGTAGCACATTCTACAGGCCTAAATTAAGTTCTGATTTTATCTCACTTTCTGATGAACTTGTAGTAAAGTCTGTAATACTGCATACAGTTTCCAAAATATCAGTTGATCAGGTATGGTTTGGTTTCTGATGTATGAGATGTTGGTATCAGGATACATTTGAAGTGGCTTCAAAATTTGTTCCTTTCCAAAAGTGCGTCAAAAAATGATTGAAAAAAATGGATCCAAAAGGATGTTACGAAAAATTTTGATTTCCAAAAACAAGCTAAGGCTGTATCTAAAATAAATATTCACATTAGAATACACATAAAGCATAGTAAAAAGTAACACTCAATTTTGTAAAGTTTAATTACTTTTCTCTACTTTTAATTACTCAAAGATAATATGCCGCTTAAATCGAAACATTATGTTTCTTGCTGGATTATTCTTTTCAAACTTAATACTTAACGGATTAGTTCACAATAAAAATTATTTATACGTTGACTCGAAGTCAAACATTTACATATAACATTAAATCACTAGTTCAAACTTAAAGTAAATTAAAACATAGTATATATATTCAAGCATTGTGTAATAACTTACACAAGTATTTTTTTTAATTCGCAAAACTAGATAGGACATTTAACTACTGGTTAAAACTTAAAGCATTAAAAAAAATAAAACACGGTATAGACTAACATTGGAGTTATTTCCAATTAGTGTTTTGTTAATCGCTTATAAAGGATTCATGTAGAATACTTCTTGAATGATATAAAAATATAAAACACAAATACTCAACATATTAATTCACTATATTTACATGGATAGTTTAGGTTATATATCTATATATATTAACAGAAGTTATGTTGATACATAACTTAATTGTTAAAAACAAATAATAATTATGTACCCTAATAATTTATTTAATCACTGAAATATTTATTCTTTGTACAACTTTTAAATAAGCCCGTCAAGAATTTTATCTGATGTCTTAACTGCAATTTAAAATATAAAAAAAGATCTTCCCTAACTAATAGATTTATACACTATAATTGAGCACTGTGATTAGCCTCTAAATAAGGGCTTGGAAATAGTTCATATAACATGACTTGGCTATTTACATTTCTATATATTTTTTTTTACGATACCAATTCCATATTTATAAAAGTTTTCAAAATACATTTATAACTGTATATATTTTCGCAATTACATTAATACAACTATATAACTTTTCGATATATGACTATATACATTTTCTTATCTTTGTTTTATAACTTCTATTTCAAATCCCTTGGTTCTATTTCAAATCCCTTGTGTCATTAACTGTCATTAGCTTAATATATCCCTGTTTGTTTATTCAAACTTTTGAGCATTTAAATTTTTTGAATTTTCAGTTGATTGAGACAGTTACAAAAAAAACGTATTCGTCTGTAATCTCTTTTTTCAGCTTTAATGTCCTTTTGGGATAAGGCTTCATTTACAGCTTAGATCTGATAAGTTAAAAATTTTAGCTGTTCACCTTATACCTGTTATGCCATTATCAACTGACTCTTGCCTGTACTCTGAAGGTTTGCTTACCAGGGCTGCCTTCTGGTAGCTCCTTATAACGTTTCCAGGTCCTCTTGTCATGAGCTAAAGCTAAAAGGACTATTATGAACCTGCAAACACAATAATTAATTATTTATAGTATTGCCACACTTTTTTTTATTTGTGGCCACAGTTTCCTCTTGGGCTATTCTTTTATCAGAAAATTGGCCCTTCTGCAGAAAAATACCGTGCCTTCATTGGCCACATTAATTTATTTTTAGACATACAAGTGACAATGATTATTTTCACTTTAAATTCCCAACTTTTAGTGGTCTCGTCTTAGGTTTCGACTTTAACTTAGGTTCTTAAGGCTAATATGTGCCTTACTTTTAATTTTCTATGCCATGCTAGTCATTTTTTTTCGAAAACGACTCCCACATAAAAGAGCAAAATTTTTTCCTGTCTTCTTCGGGCATTTCTCCAATATTTCTATTAATCTCGGCCCGAGTTAACCACTGTAACGGTGGCTCAGTAGTATTAACTTCTACTTATTTTGTACCTATTTAGTACAATTTTCATACTTGTCTCGTTCGGTCCGTTCCATATGTGCATATAACAAAGTTTAACTGACTCCATTCTGTTTCTTCTCCTTTAATTTTGTCTGGCTATATTTTGAACTTGAACCCTTCTCTTTTTTTAAATATTTACTTCAGTGAAGCCTAAGGGCTTTTCAAGTGTTTTTCCGCTTTTTCAGAAAAATGGGTCTTTTTTAAGCCTATATTTATATATTTCATGTCTTTTTCAATAACCTTAAGAAGTTTTTATGCTGATTGCCCTTCTATGGTCAAATTCATTATCTCCTTATTTTTAAAAGGTGGGGGGGGGTTTAATTTCGCAACCTATATTTTTTTGACATTATTTAAATTTCTCTGTCCAAAAGTGTTTGTGTTAGAAAAGTACTGTATTTTTTCAGCTGATTTTTAGAACATTTTTAATTAAGTTTTGGCACGCATTTGCTAGTTTTCATTTCTTCATAAGAATGCAATTTTTACGACATACTGGTTACAGATTTTATTTTAGCTTTAATTACGATCTTATTTTCTTTGCTAAAGAGAGACAACAATTCTCTTTGCAAGGCTACATAGCTTTAAATGCGATTTCCACTATCTGTGGTTTATTGATAAGCTTAAATTTGGGGACGTTGTATGAATGAATTTTTGTTCATTACTGCAAGTTTTTTTGTTGTGTAATTTTGTATTTTATTTTCAAAGAAAAAGTTGATACATTTAGTTTCTGTTAGGGTTCAAGGGCTTGGGATTTGGGTTTTTGGGTTGGCACAGGTGAAAGCCCATTGTTTAAACTAGGGATCTCCTGTGCCAATTCGTTTTCTCAGATCCAATACATCGCCAGAGTTAAAATTATTACCTTGAACTACTGTGGTTTGCTTGTGACGATTAGGTTTATGTTTTTTTGCATTTTGTCTTTGGCTTTTACCTCCTGGTAAGTTTTAGGTTATAATTTATTTTTATATTGCTTTTCGTTCCTTTTACCTCGCACTTTCTTTGCTTTCTAAGATTATTCTAAGTTTTGCTTAAATCTTTATAGCGCTTATTTATTGTCTTTATTTTTTTTTCTTTTTACCAAAAATTATTATATTAGACTATAAGTAATTCTAATAAGATTACAGTTAGCATGTACATGTAGCGCGCACTTAATGTAAACTCTTTCTGTTTTTCCTATTATAATTATTTTTAAATTCTTCAAAAACAATTTTTTTCAAATTCGACTGGAAGTGTCACCTCAGAGAGTCAAAGGTCAGTAGATGCTTCGAATTTACTTAACAACGAGAGGCAAACAGTGATTGAGCTCAACTCCAAATTTGCTAGCTTCGAATGACCCTATTTCAGTGGACTAACCTCCGTCGTTTTTTATTTATTTAATTACCCCCCAAATATTTTTTTCAATATGCATATCAAAAGAATCGACTTTTAATGCTGATTCTAAATATGTATAATTCAATTAGATTCACATCAACCCATTAAAAGTTACGAGTCACCTATTTATGCCCTGTGTAATTGTTTCCGTGATAAGGTTTCTGTTGGCTTTTAATGGCACAATCTATTTGTCGACTAATTGGGACATAAGGAAATATTTGCTTCACTGTATTTGCTTTCTACTATCAGACCGTATTTCTTTGATATATTATGAAGGAAATTTTGACATTATTAAAATATAGATATTTCTTTAGAGTCTTATTATTCGTTTTATTTTATTTACAATTTTTTTCCGTTATCATTATTTTATTCAAATATTAATCGGCTGGGAGCCACACTTGTCCTCCATTTTTCCGTTTCCTGGTCTGAATTTTGGACTCCAAAAAGTTGTGGTAAGGTGTATTTATGGTATTTAAGTGTTGTAGTGGTATATGCCTTTATTCTCCCTTTATAGAAGAGATAAACTCTGGCCCTAAGGTATTTAAACTTTGGTAGCGTGGATTAGGCCATGACCGAACTAATGAGGCGTACCAGCTGGGTATGTTCGAGGGGCTAAAGGTAGATTGTAGAGAGGTTGGCTATAACACAATACTTTTATTCAATTAACATATAGTAATACCAGATATAAATTTTCTACTGGGACCGGCTGTCCCAAGTAGACCACAAGTCTACAAACTACAATAATATATAATAGGATACTTAGACACTTACAATGATCTGAAAAGATTCCAAGGTATTTCTATAAACAACGGACCAGGGGTCAGTCCGGCATAAAGTTAGTTTCAGTCTACCCCTTCCCATAAAATGTATCTTTTATACATTTTTATCAACCACACCTTCCTTTACCCAACAGAAGCAATAGCTAGGAAGTGGTGATTTCTCAATTTCCCGTTAAGCAGAAATTTGGCAGGATATGGTCCTTATCTTAATAAAAGGTGGTATTTCTAAACTTTGTCTTTGTGTCTTAATATATTTTTACTAAATTCCAAATTGACTAAATTAGAAGCTTTACCACATTATCCACTATCATCTCTGAGAATTTTATTCTAGTATATCCACCACCACTAATGATGAGATTTTTCGTTGCTCCAAAGAAATTCAATCTCTCACTGTCATGACAATGCACACATACATTTCCAATGGTGTCACCATTTAGTTTGTCATCGTTGCTATTATTCTGTTCGATGATGATATCTGCTGGTAGACTACCAGTGATACTAATAACGTTCAGTGATGCTTTGCTTTTCATTGAATTGTCTTTAATTTCCTTGGTGATGTTATTGGTCTATGCCCTCTTAATTTTGCTCTCGATTACACTGTCTATTACCAAATTATTTTACATAAGTTAAAGTTCAGACACATAGACATGATATGATTTATGACATTGATGCTGGAGTACGCTCGTCTTGCTGGAGTTACGCTCTGTTGAATGTTAATACCAGAAAGATGATGATATGATTTTTCAAGACGTAACGTTGTACTAGAAGCATAAGCAAGAAGTTGACCCTCATCATCAACTAATAGTTTTAGGCTTGCATTATCTTTGAGCACTATCATCTCTGGAAATTTGACTCTGGCATATCCACCATCAGAAATCTTGAATTTTTTCGATGCTCCAAGAGAATTTAATCTCTCACTGCCACAACAACGCTCGCATACGTCTCCAATTATATTACCATTGGTGCTTGTTTCGCAGTTCAAATATTTGTTCTTGTCAGCATTCAATGCTACAACAACTCTATCATGTAGACATACTTTCTGGAAAAATTCATCTTTACTTTTTAAAAATAAAACTTATGTATTTATCCATCCAGTGCACAATCAATAATAATAGAAAAAACAAAATGAATCAATTATTATTGTGGACCAGGCATAGAGTACCAGTGGGACAGCCGCATAGGAAAAAATCCAAATTGCTCAAGGTAAAAGGACTTGTTTCGCAATAGGAAAAGTAGTAGTAGTTCATTGGCCCCCACAGAATTCAAGTGCTTTAGGTTTAAATCATTGCGCAACTAATATTCAAGGCAAGAAAAATCGATTTTGCAATAGTTCGTTGACTCCAATAGTTGCTTAGCTGATTTCTTGTTCCTATGGCTAGAGAGCGCAGTCGTAAAACCATCTGAATTCATTGTGGGGAGGAGTCATAAAACCCGTAGAATTCGTTGCGGGGAGGAATCATAAAACTCGGTATCTATTGCGTGAAAATGAAACATGGAAATTGTTACCTAACTTAGCTTATAAAATATTATTTGTTTGTTAATATTATCATAAAAAAATTGAATTTTTTGAATTCATTCCATAAAATGATTCATCATGTTTTCTCTTGACATCAAACCTTAGCATTTTTTCACTTCCATGGAAACATCCAGAAGAGAAGTTGAACTTTTTTTCTTCTTTTAAAATTCGGAACAGAAGTGGAACTTAAAAAAATGAAAAAAAAACTATGTAAAAAAAAGGATGAATAATTTTCTGTCCAAAAAATTCTTAATCAGAAAAATATATATTTTTTCCCTTCTTCAGAAAAAAATTTAGAGTCGAAGTATAACTTTTTTCCATCTTCTATCAAAAATTCAGAAGTGAAGTGATAATTCTTTTTCTGCTTTGAGAAAATTCAGAATTGAATTGGAACTATTTTGTATTCTCCCAGAAAATTCAAAATCATACCTTAGCATTTTTTCACTTCCATGGAAAAATCCAGAAGAGAAAATGAATTTTGTTTCTCTTCTTGTAAAATTCAGAACAGAAATGGAACTTTTTTACGTTCGTTGATGAATGACAGAACTGGAGTATATCACTTTCTCTTCTTTGAAAAAATTCAGAACTTAAGTGGAAATTTTTCTTCTTTTAGGGAGCTCAGAACTGATGTGTAACTTTTTTTCTTCTCCGAAATAATCAGAATTGAAGTTTAAGATTTTTTCTCTTCTCTAGAAAAAATTCAGAATTAAACCTTAGTGTTTTTTCACTTCCATGGAAATATCCAGAAGAGAACTTGAACTTTTTTCTTCTTTTAAAATTCAGAACAGAAGTGGAACCTTTTTTATCTTCGTTCTTCAGATCATTGAAAAAACTCGACGTTTTCTTTTCTTTGCGACGTTTTTTTACTTCGAGACGTTGCTTTTTTTCTTGGAGACGTTTTTGTTTTCTTTGTGACGTTGTTTTTTTTTTGACGTTTTTTGTGACATTTTGTCTTTGGCTTAGACTTTTTTTTGTTACGAATCATTTTTTCATAAAAAATAAATCTTTGTGATATTTTTTGGAGACGTTATGTTTTAACTTAAAAGGTTTCTTTTTTACTTTGAGATATTTCTTTTTGTCTTCGTGAGTTTATTTTCTTTGCGTAGAGATTTTTTCTCTCCAATGGAAAAAAATCAGAATGAAAACTTATCATTATTTCACTTCCATGGAAATATCCAGAAGATAAGTTGAACTTTTTTTTTAATTCAGAACAGAAGTGGAACTTTAAAAAAGATGAAAGAAACTATGTCAAAAAAAGTTGAATAATTTTCTAAGTCCAAAACATTCCAAGTCAGAAAAAAAGTGCTACTACAAACACTATTTTTTTCTAATAGTAATCATGACTAACATATTTATATCATTCTCATTTTGTATTTTGAAAATATTGATAGTGATTTTTTTTGGTTTAAGTATATTTCATGTCATTTTAAGACATGTAAAAAAAGTTGAAAAATTTTTCTGTTGAAAAAAATTGGGGGTTGGGCCCTGGAGGGAGGGGTGAGGGGAGGAATTGGGGGTTTAGGGTGGGACTTGGGGTCCTGGAGTGGGGAGTTGGAGTCCCAAAAAATTCAGAATTAAACCTTAGTATTTTTTACTTCCATGGAAATATCTAGAAGAGAACTTGAACTTTTTACTTCTTTTAAAATTCAGAACAGAAATGGAACCTTTTTATCTTTGTTCTTCGCATCATTCAGAAAACTCGACTTTTTTTTTCTTTGCGACGTTTTTTTCTCCTTCGAGACGTTGCTTTTTTTCTTGGAGACGTTTTTGTTTTCTTTGTGACGTTTTTTACGACTTTTTTTGTGAAATTTTGTTTTTAGCTTAGACGTTTTTTTCAATTCATTTTAAGAAATGAAAAAAAAAAGTTTGAAGAAAACTTCAGTTAAAAAAAATCTGGGATGTTTTTTGGAGACGTTATTTTTTTAACTTAAAAGGTTTCTTTTTTACTTTGAGATATTTTTTTTGTCTTCGAGGCATTTTTTGTTCTTTGCGTAGAGATTTTTCTCTTCACTGGAAAAAATTCAGAATCAAACCTTAGCATTTTTTCACTTCCATGGAAATATCCAGAAGAGAAGTTGAAGTTTTTTTCTTTATTTAAAATTACGAACATAAGTGGAACTTTAAAAAAAGACGAAAAAAACTATGTAAAAAAAGTTGAATAATTTTCCAAGTCCAAAAATTCCAAGTCAGAAAAAAAGTGCTACTACAAACAATATTTTTGTAATAGTAAAAGTCATGACTAACATATTTATATCATTCTCTTTTTGTATTTTGAAAATATTGATAATGATTTTTTTTGGTTTAAGTATATTTCATGTCATTTTAAGACATGTAAAAAAAAGTTGAAAAATTTTTCTGTTAAAAAAGAAGTTTGGGGGTTGGGCCCTGGAGGGAGGGTAGGGGGGAGGAGGTGGGGTTATAAGGGGGACTTGGGGTCCTGGAGTTGGGAATTGAGCTCAACGATCAGAATAAATTATCTTTCCAGTGTGCATCTCAAATCATCGAGCAACTGCATGAAACCTATTGCTTTGCCACATGCAAATCCATAAGACCTTGCGAGGGGATACTCACTCTCTTTGAAAGGTGAAAAGTGCCTTAGGGAATGACTCCGTTACACTCCGATATCTCCGATATCGTTACACTCCGATGGTTACACTCCGATATCTTCTGACGCTTAAAAAGTGAACTGGAACTTTAAATTTCCAATCAAATGAGCCCTCTCTGAAATTTATACGAGCATTCCTTCCATAAGAACCGTATATGCCCCCAGGGAATAACTTATAACCCTTGCCCTGAAGACTGTGGGGGGGGAGTGTCCTGCTCAAAGATATAATTTCAATAAATTTCAACTACGTTGAACAAAATGGCTATCTCAAAATTTTGATTAGATGGGTTTGGGGAAATGGTGAGCGTGGAAAGGATGTTAGTTGCCTTCCAATCACTTTCGACTATTAAAATGGGTATTAGCCATTTAGCCATTTATCATCCTCAAAGACCTAATTTCCATAATTTTCAACTACGTGGAACAAAATGGTTATCTCAAAATTTTGATTGGATGTGTTTGGGGAAGCGCTGGGCCTTCCAGTCACTTTTTATCCTTTAAAAGGGCACTAGAACTCTTGATTTCCAATCGAATGAGCCCCCTCCGAAGTTTGTGCGACAACCCCTTCCATACGAAGTGCCTCTGGGAAAAAAATAATAATAACAAATAACAAAACATAGGAGCCGTATGATCTTTATTATAGGCAATGCTATAGCGTTGCCTCTGATTTCATGGATAGTTCTGAAAAAAAAGGCTACAACTTTAGATTCTTCGATTTCTGTTACTGTGAAACAGAAAAGAAAAAAGTGTTCATTTACAATAAAAACGAAATGAACATATAGTAAAAGGGGTTTGATTTTCATTTTGTTCAATTGCGAAGCAATATGAAGCAGGTTCTAAGAAATTGCTTATGTGTAGCCCTATTCAATCTGGTATATAATAAGTATGTCGTTACAAGAAGTGGGGAAAGGAATGGTAGTATTTCTTGAGAGAAATTTTTCGAGGGAGAAACTTTCCGCTGGGGGTTGGATGATTTCTTGGAAAAATTTTCCATCAGAAATATAGGGAAAAAAGGTTCTTTTGTAAAATGACAATACGCTAAGGAGAATTTTTCAGGTGGAATCGTCCGCAACAAATTTTCTGGTGTGAATTTGCAGCGAGGATTGAATTTTTCGGGAGTAATTTTCTGGGAGAGTATTTTACGCGGGAGGAAATTTCCAAGGAGGAGCTTTTTGTGGAGGGGGTATTTTTAATAAAGGGGGGTGTGGATTTCCTGGTATTATTTGAAAAACAACCAGAAATTGTTTTTATTTAAGTGTGCTTTTCTAGCTGAAAGTAAAGAGTAACGCTAAAATTTAAAACGCATAGAAATTATTCCGTATGTGAAAAGGGCTGCCTTCTTTAATACCCTCACTCTTTACGCTAACATTTGACCTTTTGCCTAAATTCTTAAAGAACGAATCCTGAAACAAAAGGACCGTTTAATTAGAATCAGAGTCTTTCTTAACAGTACTAAAAAAGTTTAGCGTGACAGGGGTATTAAAGAGGGGACGGACGATTCAGCCTCAAAAACTTTATTGAGCATTCTATCATTTAAAAAAAACTATTTTTATTTTATTTTTGATCGTAATCCATGTTATGGCGAAACCTCCCCATGTGGAATTTTTCTCAGAAATTCCCCCTCCAATGGAAAGTTTCCCCCGCAGAAAATTTTCCATGGAGAATTTATCCTGCTGATAATCCCTCCATGAAGAGTTTCTTCCGTGGATATTCTCGCCCATCCAAAAATAGCCCAGAGAGATACAGTTATTGGATCTTTCAACTATGTTGAGCAAAATGGCTATGTCAAAGCTTTGAATGGACGATATTAGGGGGAAAAGCGCGTAAGAGGGGCCGAGATTTCCTTCAATGTTTTTTTTTCGTTGAAAAGGGCCCTAGAACTTTTAATTTCCGTTCAAATGAATCCTTTCCCGATTTTCTAGGGCCATTGGTTCGATATAATCAGCCCTGGGAAGAACAAAGAAAAAAGAACAACAAATCCACACGCATCAGTGATCTTTCTTCTGGCAAAAATTATAATTCTACATAATTCCAAAAATTCCGCATTTTCTCAGAGGGGAGTTTGAAATTGTTACAGTAGATTTTTCTGATGCGCTGAATCTGATGGTGCAGTTTTCAAAAAATTCCTTGACTTTTGGGAGTTATTTTCCCCCTTTTTCAAAAGGCTGGCAAGTTTACCCAGTTTCAGGCATCAAGTTGAAACCTTCAGGAACCTTTTTTTGCGGGAGGGGTAAGGAGGGAAGTGTACGTTGATCTTCAACTTGGAGAAATAGGAAATCAAAGAGCCTTCACACATCCTGGCTATCAAACACCAAATTTGAAGGATCAATATATCATATAGTTTCATATAGTTTCAACTAGAAAAGTTGGGGAGTGGAGTTGAAAATTAAAGGTAAAGAAAGAAGCGGGAGGGGTGAGGGAACTTTTAATTTTGAAAGGAGGATTATTTTAAAAATTTCGTGTCTCTGGTACTTCAGCAATCTTGGGCTATAAGTTCCTATGGCAATTAGAATCTGATCACGTCTAAGTTTGAAGGCAAGTCAGAAGAAACTATATGGTACGAGGCTATCAAAATACAATATCTGCAATATCGCTGTATTTTCTTGGATTATCAAGCTTACACTTTGAGGGAGTGTTAGGGCTGCAAAATGAAACTCAAGCTATGACTTGGAGAGAGGGTACAGAGGATAGAGGGGAGGGGTAAAATATTTTTTCTAAGTTCAGCTAAACACTTCTGTTCTACAAGCATATATAGTACTTCTATTATATTGACTGTTAAATAATTACTATCTGCAGATACAGTATCTGCAATATTGCTGTATTTTCTTGGATTATGAAGCTTACACTTTGAGGGAGTGTTAGGGCTGCAAAATAAAACTCAAGCTATGACTTGGAGGGAGGTTACGGATGATAGAGGGGAGGGGTAAAATATTTTTTCTAAGTTCACCTAAATACTTTTGTTCTACAAGCCTATATAGTACTTCTATTATATTCACTGTTAAATAATTACTGAAATCTAAAGATCATATAAGTTGTCTAGCGATCTAAAAATCAATTCCTGGTTAAGTAGCAATATAGACTAAAAGAAGCCTTGTGCACACGGGTTATCAAAATAGCATATCTTCATTATCTCAAGCACAAGCTGGAATCGGGATTCGCTTGAAATTATGGGGGGGGGGTTATTATTTTTTTTTGGGGGGGGGGGCTGAATATTGAATTAAAAAGAGGGTCAGAGGATAATCGTAGGATAATGAGTGTCTAGGTTGTCAAAATAACATGGCCTTTTAAAACTACTAAAAGATTTGGGATGAGTTTCATGTCCCCAAATAGCTAGAAAGTGAAATCTGGGGGCTGACATCACCCCCAATCGAAAAAATTTCACAGAGGGAGATTTTCTGGAGTGGAAAATGTTCTGGGGGGAGAAACCCTCTCCCCAGAACAATTTTCCGGGGAGAAACCCTACCATCGTGGAATTCATAAATTTCTTGATTAAGTGAATTCCTACGCAACAAACAAGGAAATGCCCTATTTATTTTTCTTCTTGGCTTTTGGCTTACAGGGCTTTTAGACAGTCGATTTTTCGACTATCTTGGAAAAACTGGCATTTTCAAAATTTCGATCAATGTCTACCAGGGGCGGAGGGTCTAAAAGGAACAACGAAGGTTGTTACACCCTTCCCGTCAATCACTTTCCAAAATCCCTTTCAACAACCCCTGAAAGCTTCAACTTAGTGCCCTTGGCTGTTCCATAGCTATTGCTTATAAACATTTTTAACAACCCGCATGCAAATAATATGTTTTGATGTTGACCAATAACCCCTTCAAAACGATTTGAAAGCAGTCACAATTAGGATTAGTCCGAGTCGCAATTAGTCGTAGTCGATTAATAAGTAGTCGCAGCCGTTGTAGAAAGAGCAGTAGTAGGGGGCCGGAAAGCTTCAAGTTGAGGCCCTCAGCTATTCTTATAGTATTGCAGATACACATTTTTTATAAACAGGATGCACATAGTGTCTTTTGGTTTAGTTCTAAATACCCTCAACATTCACTAAAGTTTCACATTGACACCCTTACTCTTTTGGGACACAACTGGGTTGAAACATTCCCCCCTTTCTCAATCATAATTTTTGTGCGTAAACATTCGAAAATTGCATAATTTTTAAATTGCCAAAATAATTATCCTAAAATAAGCTTGTTCTTTATTGTAAATATTTTATAAATTATCCTACTGTTTTTCATTAATTAATTATTTTCTAATTTGACTCAGTTTCACATTTAGACCCTTACCCTTTTGGGGTACAACCAGGTTGGAACAATTTTTCCCTTTCCCAATGATAAAACTTGTGTGTAAACAATCAAAAATTGCATAATCTATAAACTGTCAAATAATTTACCCAAAATAAGTGTATTCATTCTTGTCAATGTTCCATTAATTATCCTCGCGTCTTTTCTTTAATTGATTTCTTTTATTTACTCCTTTTACAACTTGACTAAAGTCTAATGCTGAAAACGGAACAAAATTCTTCATGTGTCCACTTTTTACGTTTTTTTTGTGATTTCATCTTTTAAAATCATGATACAAATGAAAACCCTACTCTTCAAATTTTGCTGGGTCAAGTAAAAGAACGCCTTCTAAACCCGTTTGCATTCACCAAAGTATACTGCCCCCTTTTTTTACAGTATGTTCTCTTCTGTATAGCTAATTTTCGGTAATCGT
>JAQQPU010002512.1:56946-67110 GCA_029168905.1 Artemia sp. Kazakhstan ARC1039 | reverse complement strand
GAAACATGTTCGCCATTACCAAATCAGCTGATTGAAGCCTTACTGTCCCTTTGTTCCATATCCTAGGAGGACAGTGTCAGACGTGTCTACTCTGATAATGCCGTATGTCTGCTAATGACGTGTCTGCTCTTTACGATAGTTCTAAAGGTTTTGTATTACACAATGCAATGGCTCAGTAAAATGCGAAAGTAAAGCAAGGATATAAACAAAACTGAGCCAACTATTATTTTTTATTAGGTTTTTACAATTAGCTTTATGATTTCTCTGGCTAGTACTAGATAGCACGCAGTGTTGTTTCCAATCTGGTGGTTGGAGCACTTTCGTGGAATTGGCTCTGTATCACTGGAATCCTGCGTCGATGACCCCTTGTCTATCCCTTCAAGCAAAAGCTCATCGCTTCAAGCGATGTTGGTTATACGACATAAATTTTACCGGACACTAAGAAAAAAAGTCCAGGGTTATTTTTTAACTGCTATTCTCTATCCAGTTGCTGACAAATTAGCATGGATGGAATTTGTTTTTTCATGAACAATGGGAAAAATATAGATTTGTAAACGAATGACCTGTCTATTTTTTAGTATTCTCATTGATAGTTTGACAAGGAGTTTCTTTAATATAAATGAGGATGGTACGAACCCCACATCGCTGAGGCAATGCCTTAAATTATGCAAATTCCCTATTTTCTACAGGTTTAATAGTGTGCTTAATAAAAAACATATGAATGACCTACATTTTTTTTAAATTGTATATTACACACAGGAAAAAGCCTTAGTTGGAATCTAGGAAAGAATAGACCAAAGGGAGTCCGGCAGCAGAATCACTCAAATAGGACATCATACCACTGAAAAGTAACTTTTCAAAGAAATCTTGTTTTACATTATATCTTGTGAAAAGATACGCATTCTATATCATCTCGTATATAAAGGTGCAGTTTTCCCTCAAAATTCGTATTTTATTTTAAATATTATGTTTAGTTAATTACAAAAGGCACTGGATATAGCAATTTCATTTAAAATGAGCCTTTAAATTCTCTATGATGTTCCAGGGTATGCTATCAGTGAAGAGGGAAAAAAGAGGACACACCCTCCTATTAATATATTAATAAGAGGGTGTGTCCATTTATTTTAGTATTAGCGTGCAAGTGCTTCCCATGCAAAAAAGTGATTTTCCTTGTTGTTCAAACCAGGGGACAGTAAGTTTTATTATTAGGGTTTTTGGCCATGGCAATTCTAATGGTGTACTTTATATTTTGGTCCGATTTGGTTTCAAAATAATTAATTTTGAAATAATGAATAATCAATTATAAATATTTAATTCTGGGTTATTATTGGCATAGACTCGTCCTTTTCTAAGTTGCTGCTACCGTTGCAACCACAATTAGCCGTTTCTGAGATTTAGCAAATCCGCTAATTTAGTGCTATTACTTTTACCTGAGATTTTCTTTCAGGTAATAGTCTTGTACGTATTGTATGATGATTTTTTTATTTAATAGGTAATGTATCATAAAACGCAATATGTAGGCAATAATAGGCAAAATATGATATCATAAAACCTAATAATACTCATTTATTAATAGTTACTACAGTACAGTAGTACTGTGAGTCTCCTCTTAAAAGAAGGATTGAAGTTTGAGTCGCTGTGTAGTAATGATCTTCTTCTCGTCCTTACTGACTATCCTTACCCTTCTTATGATCTGATACTTTAATCAGTCTTATTATTTTTTGATTTAATACTTTCATCGCCCCTAATGAGAGAGTCATATTTTCTCTAATTTCTCTAATCTCATAGTGAAACGTCTTGTTTGTAAAAGTCTCAAAATTTTTAATCAAAAGCCTTTCATCTGGGATTTTAGTAGTAGCGTGCAAGTGTTATTTAGTTGTTTATCAAAAACGTTTGATTATGGATATTTGTAAAGAAGATATTACTTGTGGATTGGTGGAACACAGTTTTGTCTCCATGAAATGAACTAATTTCTGGTGACCTAACGTTGCGCTGGATGTTTCCTCAGAGGCCAATGAGTTCTCTATGATTGTTCATTTCAAGAAAGTTAACAATCATCTGCTTCGAAAGGCTAGTTGGCAAGTCTGTATTCCAATAGTCCCCTGTTTTTATACGTGATTTGCCCTATTTTATTTATTTATGGGTATAAATAGATTAGTTTCAGAATTCCTAATCTAAACTCTTTTTCTGTCAATGTTCATTCCCAAAAAGTGTATTTTCCAGGAGAGAAAGTGTTTCAAATTGAATCGGTCCTTTTTTTTCTGCCATCTATTACGCTTGTCTTTTTTTCTGTCAATACTGTCATCTATACTTTTTGACCATGCGCTGTATTTGAGTTTATTTTCAATTTTGTTGTTGTTGTTCATCTGTGTCTTATTTTTATCTCTGTTGATTTTGCATCACTTGTCAATTTTTGATTTCTTATTCTATTCAAAGTTAAAGGAGGTTTCTTTTTTACGTTAACGTATTTTGGATCAACAATTCGAATCAGTGGCTGTTTCCTACAGTTTCTTTAATTAAATTATTTTGCACTTCTCTTCAATTTGTATGTATTATGTCCTTTACTTTTTTCTATTAAATTTTGAAAGAATCCTAATTTGTAAAAAAGAATTACATTGATTGTAAAAAAACAACAAAAAAAGTGAGTAAAAACTATGACATAACTGATGACAAATTATATCAGGCTTCCTTCCCTTTCTGATATTCCTTTCTCCTTCCGATCTTCTCTTTCTTCTGATATTCATATCTGACATTCTCTCTTCTCTTTTCAATATTCTCTTTCTTCTGATATTCATTTCTGACATTCTCTCTCTTCTTTTTGTGTCTTCGTTCAGAGGCTTAAGCAATTTTAAAGTTATTTGCACATCATTTTTAAGGTTTGGTGGCCATGGAGTTGCAATTACATTAGCTGAAGAAAGCAAGGAGCTTGAGTACATGAGAAGCATTGTTAGTACTATTAATATTAGCGTAAGGCCATTGAAACCAGAGAACCTGGATATTCTGGCAACCGACGAACGTCTAAGTCTAGAACTACTTGAAGGGAACGGAAACATAATATCAGATTTCAGCTACACAAAGCAAAGAAAGGATGCTGATAGGGTGGATAGATTTAAAGGAAAAAAAGGGGAAAGGAAAGGAAAGAGAGGAATTGAGATGGAGAATGATGAGAAAATGGATTATAAAGAAATCTTAGAATTTGGAAATAGTAAGCTAGAAGGGAAATTCAACGCAGCTAATGTAGCTGATGAAAGTGACGAAGAGAAGCCAGAGAAGATTAATATAAGATTGCCCGGTGAAAAAATTGAAAACAAAGAAGATATTCAGAATGGAAATGATATTATTGGAGCTGTAACGGAAGAAGACCTTAACTACAATGAAAATGAGGCACAATATAGTGCTCTCAAAGTAAATAGGGCTAGTGTAATCGGTGAAATTGATGAAAATGGGATGAAAATTGAGCCGATTTGTGAACACTCTGATCAAGAAGTTGGAAAAGGAGTGGTTGATACTTCTTTGAATGAAGAAATTAATTTTGAGGAAAAGAGAACACAAGCAATGCAAGTCAACAACTTTAATTTTCAAGAAGCTTACGTCAATAATGAAAATAATGAGGATGTGCAAGAAAAAGCTGGAGAAGTTTTTGAGCCCTTAGATCAAGAACTTAAAAAAAGGGGTGACATTCGAAATGAAATGACGGTTACTTCGCCAAATGTGGACGACAGTAACATACAAATGCAAATTCCATGCAAGCAAAATCACATTGCCGAAATATCAAACAAATTTACAGAGACGAACACAGTTATTGATGAGAAGAATGACGTAATGTATACTAAAACAGTGATGAAAAACGTCGAAAATGATATATCTGATAACTATGAAAACAAAGAAGAAACTATATTAAGCAAGATTGATAAGGACATTGATAGTGAGGTGAGTAGTAAATATTTTAAATTGAATGTTGATGCCCCAAAACTTGACCTGAAAAGCCAGGTAGATGACATTGATATAGTGGTAGTACCGAACGAAGATGAAGAAGAGGTATTATCAGTTTTTATGAATGGAGAAGATTTGAACGATGAAGAACTAGTTATGTCAAAGGAACTTGAAACTGTCGTAGAAGACGCTAAAACTGACTGCGAAGTAATTGATGATCTGTTTAATGCTATTGAAGAAGACAATAAAGTTGAAAAGAAAATAAATAGAGTGACTGAGGTTGAAGGAGATGAATCGACAATTCTGGAGATGAACAATGTTCAAGTTGTTTCTTCACATGTTGAGGAAGAATTGATTCCTTCGAGAAATATTATCCAACGAATGTTTTCAGGTACAAGAAAGAAAGCAAATGAACAGAAATCGTTAGTAAAGCGTACGCGTAGTGTTTCTCTAACAAAACCAGGTCTCAGCTCCAAGACATTTGAAAAGTCTCACACACTTGAATCATGTGACGCCTCTAAACTTTCAGAGAAGAAACGTAGTTTTAGGCCGTTGAAGTTTGTTAGGAAAACTTTTCGACGGACTCTGAGTCTTGTGATAAGATCTCCAACAAGATATGAGCCAAGATCAGGGAAAGAAAAAACAATTAGTGATAGATTCAGACCTGTGACTAGCCCTACGCTTTCGTCCCTAGAAATCAGTCCTGTTTATTCATCAACGCCTGCCAAAGTCAACAAAAGCGATCTCAAAATGTTTGAACCTGATATTATTGCAAAGGATGAAGAAACAGTCATAGATAGTGGTGTGTTTCACACACCTTCTTTGAAGTGTACTTCAGGGATCTCATATGATGAATCAGTTGATAAAAGTTCCGCTAAAGATAAGTCTATGGTTGAGAACGTGGCGGAAGGTGCAACTAGTCCTAGACTAGAAGAGCATTCAGTTCAGCAAGTACAAATGCTTAGTGATGAAACCTTGAAAAAGCAAACGCTTATTGTTACTGACTCTGAACATGATTTGCCTGGTGGTTTGGAAAGAAAATGTATTGATTCAGAAAATGACAATTTGTTACAGGCGAATGGAAGTAACAGCGAATTTGTTATAGCGAATGATGTAAGTGAATCTATTAGAAATAGCGAAGCTCAAGGAGACGTTGATGGCACTAGTGATCCAAAATTGGGCCTTAACTATGGCACAGCGCACAATCTTTGGTATATGAAGTACTATGAGCAACTCGAGACTATAAATCAGTATGTTCAGAACTGCAAGTATGTTCGTGAGTACAATGGCCTTAATGTGTAGCTTTCCATTTTTTATTTGATTTTTGAAACTCTGATTTTTCGAAACTCACGAAACTCACGAAACAAAATTTTTGTCCGTCAATGAATAAAAAGCTCCTTTTTTATGGGTTGCGTTGGAATGATAGCACCAACACTTTTGTGTTACGATACCTATTGCAAAGATCCAAGCATTTGTTGGCCCTTTTCAATACTTCATCTTTATTATATCTGGCCTTGGGTCAAAGGCTTCTTTTCTTAAGTCTGGTTTGTTTCCTCTTTGCATTCATTCATTCTTTCTATATACCTCACTTGAGGATTAGCTCAGCATATATTATATTAAAATTTTTAGGTGAGGGATATCTATTCAAAAAGATCACAAACATTTCGCAAAGAAAGTGCTTGATTTTTTTGGGAGGGGGAGGTAGAGTCT
The DNA here is from genome assembly GCA_029168905.1 of Artemia sp. Kazakhstan ARC1039. Lineage (NCBI taxonomy): Eukaryota > Metazoa > Arthropoda > Branchiopoda > Anostraca > Artemiidae > Artemia > Artemia sp. Kazakhstan ARC1039. The sequence goes on along the minus strand of JAQQPU010002512.1, from coordinate 61,467 downwards.
GTGGGTATTTTGTTAACGAATTTTAGAACATAAGAAAATTCCCCTTCCAGGATTTTGAAAAATACTTCCCCCCCCCCCTGACCAATTTCTATGAGAATTTCCATTTCCCTGTGGGTGTTATTGTCTCTCTCTCTCTTTCTTTGTGCCTGTGTGTGAGCGGGTGTTTGCTTGTCCCTGCGTCTGTCTTTGTGTGTGTGAGTCTGACTCTGTTTGTTTGTTCGTATTTTTGTCTCTCTCGCTCTCTGTCTGTTTGTTTGAGCGGGGGTTTGTTCGTCTCTGTGTCTGTCTTTATATGTTTGTATGCCTGGCTCTGTGTGTTTAATTGAGTGTTTGTCCCTCTCTCTGTGCCTGTATGTCTGAGTGACTGTTTGTTTGTCTCTTTGTCTGTTTTTGTGTGTTGATTTTGATAATGCCACGCAAGGTTTCGATAATGCAATAGAGGATTCTCGTTATATCTGGCGAGATTTTGATAATGTAGTACAAGATCTTTGATAATATCAGACAAGATTTTGGTAATATCACACAAGATTTGGAAACAATTGGCTGAAATTTGTGTCAATATCACAACCTATTATCATATGGCACCCTTCCAAGAAAAATCACTTGACAGAACCAATTAGAAATCAGCTGTCAAATTAACGTAGAAATCATTTCAAATTGTCTATGTCAACCTTATTGCCAACATATCATGTATAATTCTAATATAAACTTGTTAAAAAAAACCCTTCAATTATTTAAAATCAGTGGAGGTTTCTAAACGTAATTTCCTTGATTCAAGCTTGTTTCTAGCATGGGACATCAAACATTTCCCTAAAACAAACCAATTGTAAGACAAATCCTTGATTTAAGTTTGCAATTTTTATCAATTTAACAACCTATTGTTCTATGGCCCCCTTCCAAAATATTCACTTGACATAACCATTTGCTAATAACCTGTCAAATTTTAGTAGACATCATTTCAAATTGTCTAGGACAACTTCACTATCACCACATCATGTCCAACTGTAGTATGAGCCTGTTAAAAATCCCTATCATAACACCAGAATGCAAAGGAACATTTTTGTTGAAACAGTGTCACATACAATTTTATACATTATTAATATTATTGAACAACTTTGGACATTTTGAATCTGTTCCATATAATAGTTTATCATGTTCTGTCTTGATAGTGTAGCTATAAAGCTACATATCTTGATAGTGTAGTGCAGATATCTTGAAAGCATATTAGTATTCATTTTGAGTCATACACAATTTTTACTGTGGCGTCACCTACAGGCTCAATATGCGCATTGATACTGATATTTTTGGGTTTATTGACTGTATCTGTTGGTATACGATCAATGGTACTAATAATATCCACATGCGCTTTGTTGTTCATCGATTCGTCTGTATATTTATTGGTGATATTGTCTGCCGATGCCCTTTTTATTTTGTTTTCGATTTCACTGTCTATTACCGCATAATTTTTACACAGGTAACAATTCCAGCATTTCATCTTCAATTTTTTTTTAAATATGATACAAGTGTTTATCCTTCCAATGTACAAAAAATACTGATTGAAAATATACAATAAACTAGGTAGTGTCGATGACCATCCAGAGTACCATGGGGGCAGCCGCATAAAAAATCCAAAAAAACATGTTCACAAAAGATTAACTGTCATTCTAAGACACGGAAAAAGTTCTACGTGCCAAAAACCTAAGCCCCCCAAAAAAAAATTTCCAAAAAATTCTAAGTCCAAAAAATTCTGAGTCCAAAAAAAGAGGGGTAAAAAGTTGGGGAGGTTTATTGGGGGCCCCTTGGAAGTGGGACATGGATGACCATAAGTTCCCTCTAAAAAATATCATAGCAATTGATTCATTGGGGGAACATAAGTTCGCCGGTTTACTTTACCCAAGCGCGTGCCATAAGAAAAAGAGGTGTAGCAGATTTGTCACTTTTTGATGCATTAAAATTCGGTTCGTATGACCAGTTTTACTGGTCATACATTACCCAAGCACGTGTCATAAGACCAGTTTTATTCAACCCAAATAAGAAATTATTCATATAATTGTCCTGACCTGAATATGTGCTCATGTAAGTATGCAAATTATGTAGTCGTCCAGGGATAGCAACCGATAATGCAAATTTTGTGCTAAAATGGTTTTGCAAATGAGGCTTAGGCTATAATCTTTAGACCCTCAGGTGTGACCTCCTGAGTATTGCCCCTATCACTACTCACAAGGGCCGTTTAATTAGAACAGGAAGCTTTTTTAAAAGTGCCTAAGACTTTAGTATGAAGAGTAAGGTATTGAGGAGGGAGGCAGTCCCTTCATATATGGAGTAATTTCTGTTTGTTTTTTAGTCTTAACATTGTTCATTTCTTTTAGTTGAAAAAACTTGTTTTTTTATTTAATAGGACAAAGAGAATAGGGAACTTATAATATTTGGATCTTCAGGAAATAAACACGGGAATGTGGGGAAAACTAATAGCGATATTGGCAGCGTAGCGTTTGGTGACTTCATTAAAAAGTAAAAAACGTCAAAGAAAATTGATTAAGGGATACAATCATTCTGCAAGGTTAAAGAATTAAAGTTGAAATTTTTCTGTAAATGAATTAATCACTATTCATTTTTAGTTTTCAAAAATTATTCGAGTTTAACGTTATCTGTGCACATGGGCGCCCATAAGGGGGCCAGGGGGCGCCCGTCCCCCCCCTGGCTGAATGGTGTTGCCTTATTTTTATATTTTTGCTCTGAGATTTCTATTGTATAGCATTAAAAGTGCCAATTAGACGAGGTTTGCCCCCCCCCTGGAATTCAGCTTATGGGCGCTCATGTCTGCGCAAGGTATGTCTTGGTTAGCTTGGCATTTTAAGCAGAGTAATTTACTCTATAGTGTTAGGCCTCCTGGTGACCGAATTCTTTCTTTTCTTTAGTTTCACCTACATTTTAAAGCACCTGAAAAGATATGCATGGTGTATGTCAGAGTAGGTTAAAAAGCAACATATTCACCAAACATTATATGGCTTGGCCAGTTTTTCGTTTTCAGCACTAGCAACAGTTTCCACCCTTAAAAGCTACCCACCCGGTTTAGTACAGAAACTAAGTGGTTGATATGTTTCTTTTAAGAGCAAATGAATTTCTTCAAATAAAAATGCAATAAAAATGAAAATTCTAATTCAATAGAAATTCTAATGAAGCTGCAAAATTTTTCTGTTTTTTTCTTTTGAAACTGAACCCCCTAGTGTCCACAACATAAGCTCCTACGTGCGGGTTTGTAAACGTTTTGCAAATGAGAGTTTTGACATAGAAGGAATCTCAAAGGGTATCTGTAATAAGAGCAAAAATTTAATCAAATAAGTCATAAAAATCAAGAGCTACAAAATTGTAAAATAAAATTTTAACATGTTTTGAAATGTCCATTAATTCTAGATTTGTTGAATCAACTTAAAGAAGAAATTTAAATAAAACTGGCACTCCTTTCTCTCTTGACAAGCCTAGGCTCTAAATACAAGCCCAGCCTGGGACTCAAAATGAGGCAGATGAAATACCATTCTGTCAAATACGAATCATAGGCAGCGCGGTAGCGCTGCCTAAGTAAAGAAAGATGTGGGCACAATGTTTTTTTTTCCGCCATACCCGGGCACTTCGTATCGAAGGAGCTATCGTAGAAACTACAAAAAGGGCTCATTCGATTGGAAATTGGAGTGGCTTGTTCCGTTTTTAATAGTCGAAAGTGATTGTAAGGCAACTAACACCCCTTCCACGCCCACTATTTCCCGAAACACATCCAATCAAAATTTTGAGATAGCCAATTTGTTCAGTGTAGTTGATTTCCAAATAAAAATTATGTTCTTGAGGAGGACACTCCCCCAAAGTCTTCAGGGCAAGGGTTATAAGTTATGCAATGGGGGCATATACAGTTTTTATAGAAGGCGTTGTCGTAGAAACTTCAAAAAAGGCTCATTCGATTAGAAATTCAAAGGGCTAGTGCCCTTTTTAATAGTCGAAAGTAATTGGAGGGCTAGTGCCCTTTTAAACAGTCGAAAGTGATTGGAGGGCAACTAGCCCCCCCCCCCACGCCCATCATTCCCCCAAACACATCCGATCAAAATTTTGAGATAGCCATTTTGTTCAGCGTAGTTGATTTCCAGATAGAAAATGTGTTTTTGAGGAGGACACTCCCCCACAACCCTCGAGGCAAGTGTTTTAAGTTATGCCCTGTGGGCATATAAGCGATGTTGGCACAATGTATCATTTATTACTTTTTCATTTAGAGCAGGGCACTTCGTATCGAAGTAGTTGTCGTAGAAACTTCGAAAAGAGCTCATTCAATTGGAAATTGGAATGGCTTGTGCCCTTTTTTTATAGTCGAAACTGATTGGAAGGCAACTGACACCCCTTCCACGCCCACTATTTCCCGAAACACGTCCAATCAAAATTTTGAGATAGCCATTTAGTTCCACGCAGTTAAAGTTCAGGAAATCATACATTTGAGCAGGACACTCCCTCCACAGTCTTAAGGGCAAGGGTTATAAG
>JAQQPU010002512.1:33979-51946 GCA_029168905.1 Artemia sp. Kazakhstan ARC1039 | reverse complement strand
TAGCAATAAGAACGTGTTTTTAATTTATTTTTCTTTCATCTCATTGAGTCGCCTTGTTTTACCTTACTTTTTATCAGTCCTGGTTGAACTTCGCTGAAGTAAGGATGCTAGGACTGCTTTGAAAAAAAATTTTCACTTTTTTGGTTTTATTGGTCGCATGTTGTCTTTTTTCTTTTATATATTTTTGTCTTGCTGAGGACGGCCCTTGGACATAGGGCCGAAATATTCATTCAAATTATCTCCACTGTCTTACAAAAAGATTTCCCTTTTGTTCTTCGTACTTTTGTTGTAAGTTAATTAGTTTAAGAAAATGTTAATAACTTTAAGATAATTTTTTCCATCTTTTTAAATAAAGGAAAAGCTTCCTCTTATTACATTGCACTCCTTTTCCAAATTTGTTATTGACCGATTGACGCATTTGAAATTCATGACTGACAACTCTAGACAAGCATCCAGTCTTCCGGTTTCCAGAAGATGATTTCACACCCCAAAACTTATGCTCCTCAGAACGGACACTGCTCTTGTTAAATACCTACTGGTAAGCCGCCTTAGCAGATAGGGGGTAAGGCTCTTGATAAGCAGGTTTGTGTGCAAGGTTAAGTTTTCTATTTGGGAATAAGAGTTAATAAGTCGCTTATTTAATAAAAAAAATGAAAATACTATAGTATTAAGCTGCATTATTTACGCTTAGCATGGAAATACTATCATAGTTAGCCGTCGAATGGCAGGGGGCGGTAATGGCTACAGGTACATAACAGTGATTGCAAATAATATATTGCATGTGAATTGTGATAGTTACTGCTCACGAAAATAGAGCCAAAATTCATAACTAAATTAGTGTTTAGTTTGGTGTTCATCACAGATCACTAAATTGTCAGCAGATCAGGTTAATCCTTCTTAATACGATGATTTTGAATATTCTAATTTTCTTTGTATCACCTTTCTTTTCTGAGTTCAATAGATTCACAATTTCAAACAACATTGTTTCTAATTTACACCTTTTTTACGAAAAAAAAAAACATTTTCTGTTTAGTTGCTATTATATTTTAAAAAGAATTAATTTCCAGGGGCGTTGAGTAATTTTTTTCTGGAAAGGGGGAAGTATGTTATTTAAGCTCGAAAGCCACTGCTCTAAAACCTCATAAGTGTGTTCAGAGAAGAAAAAATAAAACCAAAAATAATATAATCAGGTTTTGTCACCCCATTGCAGTTTTATCTAAAGTGTTTGAAAAAATTTTCAAAGAAAGGATTTCTAATTATTTGGATAGGATAAATTTTTTTTACCAAACACCAGTTTGGATTTAGGGCAAGCCATTCGACACAACACGCAGTTGCAGCTTTTTTATTAGAAATAAATGATTGTTCAGATGACGATTTCCATATGGCTACTGTTTTCTACGAAGTTAAGAAAGCATTTGACACATTAAACCATGAAATTCTTCGTGACAAAACGGAAAATGCAGGCATAAGAGGGATAGTATTAGAATTAGTAAAATCATACCTGTGTGGACGTAAAATTGTAGTGGATGTCGATGGAAAACTGTCTACTTTAAAACACCTTAATGATATTGGTGTCCCTCAAGGTTCAGTATTAGATTCGCTTTTTTATATTAATGATCTTCCGCAAAGTTTGCAGGTGAACATTAGTCTTGCTATTCTAGTTGCAGATGACACAGCTATATCTGTTAAAGCGAGGGATTCATCTACATTAATTTATAATTTGATTATAACTGTTGCTTCAGTTAGTCGATGGTTAACTTTTAATAATATAGTACTAAGTTTTAATAAAACTGAATTTATGGTTTTTGATTATAACTGTTGCTTCAGTTAGTCGATGGTTTACTTTTAATAATCTAGTACTAAGTTTTAATAAAACTGAATTTATGGTTTTTGGTCGTTCAAAACGCGCCACTCAATTAATTTCTTGTCAGGAGCTTCAGGTTGGTGAGAATAAAATTTGTAGGGTTCAGTCATATCGTTATTTAGGGGTTTTCTTGATTCATTGTTGTCTTTCCGTAATGACACTGAGCATTTAAGGGCTGAACTTGCTCAAAATATTGGGTCGATGTGTCGTGTGAAAAATATTTTACCCTTTTCCATATTAAAAATAATTTACCAGTCTTTAATTGCTTCTTATTTGAATAACTGCTCAAATATTTATTTTAATACCTTTTGGACGCATTTAAAACAATTACAGGTACTACAAATAGGAAGGAAATAGGAAAATTTCCAAGTAGGAATACTTGGAAATTTTCCACATCGACCATCAAAACTTGAAAATACATCTGAAACAAAAACCATGTTCTTTTTCCTAAATTTGTCGGATTTAAAACATATACGAGACGTAAATATTTCCTTATGGCATTTTAAAATTCAAAATCCTAATAATTATTTCTACAATAAATCTCTGTTGATTTTTCCCCTTCGTTCGGCTCGTCGGTGGGCGGGATTATACCAAATTCCTTTTGTAAGATGCTAAAGGTCAAGGTTTTCACTTAGGTACCTAATGCAATTTATTGCAAATTAATATAAGCTGAATGGTTAAACTCAGATTGATCCATCCCAAAAATCGGCTGAATTTAAATAAACAAATATTAAAGATTATTTTTTGATGTAGATGGAATATTAAAATTTATTATATTTTTTTTTATGTGTATAGTTTTTGTCCAACGATGGGATGGCCTCCCACGCCCCTCTTCTCTGGTATTTCTTTTCTCTCTTCCTTTCCTTTCTTCCTTATTTCTTAGGTTTTTGTTGTTATTGTTTTTTTTTGTCAATCAACTTTATTTTTGCTGTTAATTCTATTATTATGACGAGATGTTTTGTTTTGTTTATGTCCTATTATTTACATACCCAGCCTTACGAGCTCTGCTCTCTGTTTTTTGTTTTTTTTTTGTTTTTTTTTTGTATAGTTTGTAATGTTTTTGCATTTTTAAGTATATTAAATAAACAAGGACAAGTAACCAGTAGAAGATTATAACACAAGCAATTTGATAAGAACGAAAGAAAACTCTTAAGAGGGTTCAACCAAAACCCAATAAATTTAACTTACCTGGTTTGAAAATTGGCAAAAATCATGCACTGGGAGAATTCGACCTTTTCCAAGAGATTGACTAGCATTTCAACTTTCGCTTTTTGAAGAACGGCTTCTGAGCGTGGTTTAGGAAGAACACAAACGTACTGTTCAATGCCTAATAAATATAGTATGTTAAAAACCTCTTAGTTTTCAACTTGATATAACAGACATATCATCAAACGCTCTTTTAAATTACACATATTTTGATTGAATCCCTCCTTAAAATATATTACAAAATAAAGTTTTTAAACACATATTTAGAACAGCGACTCCTGAGCGCGGTCTTAAAAAATACAAACGTACTATTCGATGCACGTTTTAGTACCTCTTACTTTTTGAAATTGATATTACTCATATAACAATCAAACGATCGAACTCTTTTTCAAATTACAAATATTTTAACTGAATCCCTCCTTAAAATATATTCGAAGGGTATTTTTAAAATTCACGTTTTGGAGAGTGACTTCTGAGCACGGTTTGGGGAGAACGCAAACGTACTGTTCGATGGCTAACGGATATATCACATTTAAGTACCTTTCAGTTCTTTCAATTTGATATTACTCATTTAACAATCAAAGATATTTTAATTACAAATATTTCAATTGAATTCCTTATTAAAATTGGGTCCGAATTCCTGAAAGAAAGCTAAGACACTAGCTCTCACTTCCGACCCAGCTTGGCTGCGAAAAAAAAAATTTTTGTCAAGTTTCCTTTTACATGAAATTAGGGACCCCTCCCCTCCTCCGACTGAAAATAAGTTGTCTCCAAACATCCAAAAGAGCCAACAAATACACGTATTCTTGTTTCTCATGAAGTTTGCCTGAGATCCGACAACCTCTTCTACTGGATCTTTAACTGACAAGATTATAGATGGCATTGCGATCTGACCTCTCTGGGAGAGGAGATATCCCTAGACTCTTCTCATCTGGACATCTACCTGAGCAGATTGTTCCCTGTCTCATAGACACTGACCTTTAATGGACTCCAAAAATTACAGCAAAAATATTTCCTCTTGCTTTGTGACAAGTTTAGTTGAAACCTAAATATCAGTTGAGTGAGATATCCCGATAACAACACATCAGGGAACTCCTCCGCCCCCCCCCCTCCTTCACTGGCACAAGCCATCAAGTCCTTTTCTTACTAGTTTTTTCGCTTTTCTATATGATTATCATTATATTAACCAATTAAGTCCCCAACCCACTTAATTCCATTGGTTTATTTTTGTGACATACTGATACAAAGAGTAAAAAAGTTTCTTTTTCTCTACTATATAGTTCCAACTATATTAACATAGTTGATAGTTCGGTTTAGTGCACGCCAATTCGCACGGGATAGTTTCTATTTAGAGGACATTGTACAGTTGTATGTGGTTATGCATCGGTACTAAGAATGAATGTACTATTAATGGCATATTTATTCGCTATTGTTTTGCTTTGTTCATGGGTGAAAACGCAAATATGAGAAATATCAATAAACTTTTACTTTCACCTTTTGTAAATGCATTTACAGTAACAATTTCTCCAAAATAAAAGAAAAATAGCAAACACAAAAACACAATCCGTTTCCTCAACGAGAAAGGATTTTGAGTGAGCAAAATATTTTCTGAGTATATACAGTATATTTTTAAATCAGCAATGAACACAGAGTGGACTCTAAGTTCAATAAAAAGGACACTAAATGTTACTAAAAACTAACTTTTCGGTCCAGCTAACGTTTTTGTAAAATTTCGGATGATAAAAATTTACTTTGAAGCTACTTTATTTAGCATCTTTTGCTACAGATAGCTAACGGGCATCTTAGTCAAGTAAATATACATCATTATCATCATCGGCATTACTATCAATCTGAAACATATTGAAAAGATTATTAGAGTGAAAGAGAGATGGATACAACTGGAATCTATGAAGATTGTGTCCTTTCAAGGCTAAAAACCCCTTGATTAGTTCACAGCCGTTCCTGGTGGTTGTCAACTTTAAGCAACTTCTGAAGCTTTGACTGGACGTTACAATTACAGGCGTGCGCGTCAGAAATATATTTTTCCTTCCTTTTAAACAATAATTGACCATGAGGCTCAATTATTTGCCTTGTTTGACTTTAATATTGAAATCTCAATATTTTAACTATCAATATCATTACCTTAGCTTCAGTGAATTATCTAGACACTAATATAATTAATTATAAGAAATTTCGAATCAATTAGTACTAGACTCTTAACAAAGATGACCAAGAAAAAAAAACTCACCAACCAGCTCCAGAGAATCAACTTGCACTTTGATAGTTTCTGGACTTTTCATGCTATTTATGAGTACATTTTCAAGTTGAGGAGGGTATGTAGCACTAACCGCCAAAATCTGACACATTGCACACAATCCTTGAAGAACATCTCTGCAAAAACGAAATAGATCCGTTGACTTATAGGGTGTTTTGGAAAGAAAGCTTTTCTTTATGACAAATATTTTAATAGATGGTTGGCCGAAAAGGACAATATTTGGCAATCTATCATCCACAGAACGTGACCTAACCACCTCAACATTTCTCTCATTATCCGTCATTCTAGTAAACATACAAAGACGGATAATGTTGATTTTCAAAGTGAACTGCACATGTATTTATATAAAAAATACCTGTACATTGAGCTTTATATATCGAATGCACTTTCAAAATACTCACAGTAAGGATCAGACAGGTCTATGTAGATGTACAATAAGGTCCACAGAGAGCGTTTTTGTTAAAGTCACAAGAATTTTCTGTCATATCTTTCCGCAAATATTAATTTGTCACCTAAATTCATGTGAGCTTTAAGGAAAACAAGGAAACTAATCCTTTGGTGTAAAGGGCCCAAAAAGTATTGCAACAACTTTGACCCATGGCTCTTTTGAGGAGCAGAACTGGCATCAAGGTCTATTAGATTAATCTCAAACCCTTAATAGAAACAAAAGAAGTCCAAACTAATTTCATCGAAATTTGATAGATCCTTGATATACCTGACAAGAACCTAGCATCAACCTCAAAGACGTCAAATCAACCGATGACACCCAAGACCATTACTATAGCTGTTACCAGGTTATTTGGATAAATTTCGCCAGGCCAACTAGAAATTGGGTTTTGATACCCCCTATCCTCCAACAGAGGTTAAATCCGGTGAAGACCACAAAAGGTCCATTTATGACCTTCAAATCACGTCCTGTTTGAATCTGACTTCCCTTCTGGTTGTTATTCTTACGACATGAATTTAAAAAATCATTTCCCCAGAGATCGAACCAACCTCTCTGACATAAAAAAAAGGTATAATTCGACTATAAACTGAATAATTCTGATTGAGATTCAACGATCACTTCTTAAAAGTACCTTGACAAAAATAGATTAGAACCGCCCTTCCACATCCCCACTGCTCAAATCGGTCTCTGACTACTAGAAAGCACAATCAAATGTCATTTCTACCTAATTTTGGTTAATTTTAGGAAAACCCCTCCCGGGTAAACTAATTCTAGGAACAAATCTTCCCTCCACATAATGTCCAAGCTTGGTTTTAATCCCCAAAAAAGCAACTAAAACATTATCAATTACTTTTCCAACAAGCTTCGTTCATATCCGACAATCTATTCTTGCACTTATCCAGATGACCAAAATTAAGGGATCACCTACCCCTAATATCATGTAAAAGCTCTCAGAATACCCAACTAGGAAACTTACTCCTATTTCTAGTCGTATTCGACCAAGATTTGAATTGCAGTTTATGAAGAGATCGCCATGACATGGATTTGAGGATACCTTTCCTCACAGAGATCAAAATGGGTATAACAAATTAAAACACAGTTACGACATTTATTCTCCCTTCTGTTCACGTTTGGTTAAGATATGATAGCATCTTTTGATAGATGCCCTGATTAAAAGAAATTGGGAGCCTTTTCCTCCCCTAAAAAGTCCATGTCAGGTCATGATTACCAAAAAATATGAACAGGACATTTGCTTTTACTTCCTAACATACTTAGCAGAGATCCAGCAACCTTTTCTTATAGGGACAAGCTCACCTGCACAGGCTCCTCACATACCACTTGGTTCAGAGCATCATTTTTAGCCCTGTCTGATTTGAAAATTGCTTTTCCTTTGGCCGTAGCTCAATTGTATAGAATACGATTTTTGGCCATTCCCCATGCTTCCTCTGGAAACTTGACAGTGGGATTGTATCATATTTTTAAACCTCTAATTGTTTAAAATCACATTCAAGCGAGTACCTAGTATTTCTAAACAATCCTTCTGAAAAATATTTAGCATACCTTCCTTAACGTTTTGAGCTGTCCACGTTTGACCACTGTAACTACTGTGGCTTTTAGTATCCTAATCTAATCTTTTTATCTTGATCAGTTACTGATTTATAAGGATTTTATGCTTACATAATATAATCAAAACATTCTGAAAATGTTCACTAAACTTCTATTTTTTCATCTTTATTTAAAAAATTAACCCCCCCCCCTCCATTTATTTCGTGAAAATTAACGACTGGTGCCGATTCATATATCAATAAAACAAAACGTAGGTTAAATAAGCATATAAATTACTTTCTTAGAAAATATATCTTCTATGTAACTCCCCTTGGCGCAACCGGTAGGCGCGTTCGGTTGCAAAAGGCTGGCAGTCTTCTTCCAAACGGAGTGTCTCCGAGTCTCTGGGGCCACTTTTTTTCTTTATTTTTTCAAGTTTCATTTTCAATTGAAGTCAATGTAATTGCTTATAGTTAGGGTGTGCTGTCCCAGTCCTTGAATTTCCTGTGAATTATTGAGAATTTATAAAATAGGAAGCAAATTATGATTGGTCGAATATGACTACACCAAGACACTGATATCTAGCTAAAAATGCATGTGAATTAGGTTTTAATGACATAGACTTTGTTCATTAATTCTGTTCAGATTGCTCAACGGTTCTAGGCGTTTACCCCCCACCCACCCCCCCCCCGGGAAACACCCCCCCGGCTGGAGAAAACCCCCCCCCCCCCGTGGAAAACAAGGTCTCAAAATATGAGAATTTTATTTTATTTTTATTTTTCAATTTCCGTAGGGGGAAGGAATTTTGGTACTTGTGTATTTTGCGCCACTCACTCAAGTTTACGCTATGTAAAACTCGAGAACAAATCGGTTTCTTCATTAGTTTTTTTTCGGCTTAGCGCGAGACAAGACAAAGACAAGTGACAGAATCTATGGGATCAAGGACAAAGAGGTATGTGTTGAGAAGATCAATAAATGGCTCATCAATAAGCTGCTTAATTCGTCCAAGAGTACCAGCAATTATATGGCTCTTTGCTACCTCTTGCTTGTCTTTAACAAGCAATTAAGATTATAATTAGAACCATATTTAAACCATCCAAACTATAACAATAGTCTTAATTACAATCAATTAAAATTAGCCATTTATAACTAATTAATAATTAAAAATAAAGGCATATAATTAATTAAGATAATAAAATAGCTTACTCAATAAGAGATCGAAAACCCTCTTCTACCATTCTATCAGCTTCATCTAGGACAAAGAGGCCAGTGTTGAAGAGATCAATAAATCGCTCATCAATAAGCTGCTTAATTCGTCCAAGAGTACCGACTATAATCTGGCTCTTCGCTACCTCTTGCTTGTCTTTAAAGTATGAACTGCCTCCAATTGAGAGATGAACTTTCATACCTTCAAAATTGAATTTTCAATTTTCATTGGCCTAAGGATGGTAAGTTGCCAAATATCGTGCTTTTGGTAAGCTAGTTAAGGTCAAACAAAAATAATTTTCAAATGGGACAGGAGTAAAAATAATGCTACGAACCAAGAAGGGTGGGGAGGAGTATGTGCAAATGGACTTGCTTCAAGTGGTTTGGTGATGTTATGGGTTGTTAGTACCAAGGAAATCATTTCAAATTATCACAATCACCCAAGCACATATCTCATATCATAACCACCTTTTTGTTTTAACTCCAATGCAAAAAGTAACAAAATTACTGCTCACATGGGAAAATTTTTATAAATATAACGATAAAGGTTCTTTGCTTACAGTTTCCAAGTTGTATTAAGTAGTGCGCCCAAAAACCTCCAGTAATTCAATAAAAACATTTCATCTCATATTCTAAGAAATATATATATTTCGCCTCACTGTATCGGTATCGCCTCCTTCTCTCACTGTAAAAGTCTAAAACCTACTACGTCATTGGCGCTTTACTGAAAACTATATGCGTCTTGAACAGCCTTGGAAAGTATAAACAACATCAAATTGAATACTTAATATATAGCTAATGATATTAATTGTTGAAAGATCCATCAGTTCAAGAATTTATTTCACTGTAATTTTGTTTTATTTTCAATGCTTTAAGAACTGGAAAAGAAAATATTTACAATATAATTCGTTTTCAGTGAAGCACCAATGACACAGTAGGCTTTTGGTTTTTACAGTTAAGGAAGGGGGCAGTATCCAAACTCTTGTTTGTAGTGAAACTATATTCGTCTTGAACAATTTTAGAAAGAACTAATAAATTAAACTGAATATTTGATGTATAATGATATTAATTGCTGAAAGCTCATCAGTTCAAAATTTTACCATAATTTTTATTTTTGTTTTCAATATTAAGTAAAAAAAAGAAATATTTTTAATAAAATTGGTTTTCAGTAAAGCACCAATGACGCAGTAGGTTTTAGACTTTTACAGTGAAAGAAGGAGGCGATACCCAAACTCTTTTTTGTAGTGATTTTTGTTCGTTTCAAGCTTGATTTGCATATTCAATTAAAGTTTCCCTCGTTTTAGAATTTATCAATTCATTTACATTAATATCTATTGTATGTTTGTTTGCATTGATTGTTTATTTAATTTCTGTTCGTTTTAAGTTTCATTTATACTGCAATAGCAAAATAGTTTGTTTTTTTTTTAAGCTTGATTTTCATATTCAATCGAAGCATTACTCGCTTTAAGATCTATTTATTCATTTATATTATTACTTGCTGTATGTTTTTTGCTATGATTGTTTATTTAATTTCTGTTCGTTTTGGGGTTCAATTATTCTTTAATAGTAATTTCTGGTCGTTATGAGTTTGAATTTTAACAGGTATTTATATCTGCTGAGCTTAAGTTTAAAATGGCCTTTACTTTTCTTTAAAAAACTTATTTTTCGGAATTTTTTTTTACTAATTTTAAGAAATATACATATTTTTCCAGAAATATATATATGTTCACATATATAAAGTCTATAAATACATATGTACATAGACTTTAGTAGGCCTACTTATATCTTGTTTATTAAGTCTTATGCTGTTCTTGAAGTATTGATAATTACTATATTTATTATTAACGTTTTGGCTGTTGTAATGCAAAAAAAATGTTTGTTCTTTTTTGTTCTTTTACAAAAGAGTGGAAAATTAAATTAAATATACATAGTTATCATCATAAATACAATACATTTATAGACTCTATAGCAGTAAAAGATGGGAAGAATCTGACTGTAACAATAGATCTCACCCACTAAGATTTGCAAAGAAGATGCAAGACCTATCTTTTATGTAAACGTTTTAACCCTTCGAAATTCTAGAAAACGAACTTACAGATTTTTGGGGTGTCTTGTTAGGATTTGTTGAAGGAGAATGGCTCATATTAAATTGAGTGCCATAGATAAGTATCAAAGATCCTTTTTGACAAGTATATTGTATTTGACAAGAAATACCAGCAAAACCAACTTAAAAAATATAAGGGACAAATTCACAGAGATCTGGATACTAGAGGGCCAAAAGAAATTAGACTTGTATTTTTGTGAGATGTTTCTATAGAATGGTTTAACCACAACCTTATAAAGAGCCTTTTCTGAAATCTAGCCCAGTGCCCTGTCCCAAATCATAATCTTATGTTCAGTTTTATAGTCAAGATTAGTCAAAATTATGTCAAAGTCCTTTTCTTAGGTCCTTGTATGTTTTAATATAATTGCATGAAACAAAGAAGAAGTGAAAACGTCAAAAACAGAAGAACAAACTTGTAAAATTCCATTTTTGGTCTTTTAAGAAAAGATTAATATTGTAAAGCATAATAGAAAAGAATGTCTATATTTACAACAATCGCACGAAAAGAACTGTCTTTTTCTTTTTAATCTTTAGAAAGAAGTGTCTAGCCATTAGTCATTTTCTCTTTTGTGGTCAAATTTTAACTATAACCTTTTACTTGTCTATCTTTTTTCTTTTAAAACAGATTACAATTTATGTAGATGCCAAAAAAGTCCCTTTCAAATTTGCAAAAGCAAGAAAAGTCAATTCAAGATTTTAAAAAGTTAATTTGAACCGTTTTTGAAAAGTAAAACCCTGCCAAGTCTCCAAACCGTCTTTCATATTTTTAGCTCAAAATTAAATTGTATCTTAACAGAAAAAAATTCTCTATGAAACTGGAAAAATAGTAGGCCTACTTTGATGGTTTTGCTTAAATATACTGAAACATAACATTATTTTTGTCAGTTTCTGAATATTAGTATTAAAGTATCACCAACCATCTTGCAATTTCGTCTTAGATGTTGTCATGCAAAAACAAACATCAACCCATTTCCAAAAGAAAATGGCCCCAACCTCCAATGATAGTGAGTGAAGACATACGCCACCGTCGCCACCTCATCTTTAACAACACAAAATATGACAAGAAGAGAGAGATATTAAAGAATTGCTGAGAGAAGTTGTTTAAGGCATTCATAATGCGTGCTGTTCTGGGTAATCACGCCTTACCACCTTGGGCTTGAAGACTAAGCAATTGCTTATTCGGTAGATTTGCTCAGACTATTGGTTTGTTTCACTCCCTGTAAGGATTTCTTTTCATTCCATTGCATTTTTATTTTAGTTATTTTGTTTAGTTGAATTTTATCTGTTTATATTTTTAAATCTTCAATTATGTGACAGGTTATAAAGTACAAATGTATTATATATTATAAATGCGTTGTATATGTATTATAATTGCATTATGACAAAGTGTAAATGCACTATTTTGATCCTCGTTTTTCAACGCAGGCAATTGCTGCAGGTGAATAACCCTTATTAATAGCAAGATAAGTGATACATATACGAAATCAGTGACTATTGACTGAAGTGACACCCAAGCAAGCTAGTGATTACATAAGGCACAGAAAAGTAAAGTGATACAAACGCATATAACCCATGGACAAAAGCATCAAAACAACAGCAATAATGCAAAACTTGATTTGAAGCTTAGAAGCAAAAACAAAACGCAAACATACAAGAAAAATTAATCCCAAAAGCAATCCTAAGAAAAGAAAAGAAAAAGCACACACAGAATCCGAACTAAGTGACTAGAAACTATTATAAGCCATAAAAAATAAGATCTGACAGGCCTGAGAAAAGCTTCAAAGCGTTTTCAAAACTTAGAAATATTAAAAAAGAAATTAATAAAAAAAGTAAAAACTAAATTAAAAGAAAAGTTTTAAATTCTTACCTGGAATATCTAAGGCAATTGAGTTTATAACTTGAGCAATTTGCACAGCAATCTCTCTGGTAGGCGCCAATATAATTGCATGACCATCTGGTGATTCACAAATATATTCTAGTGCAGCTATTACAAATACAAGTGTTTTTCCTGTTCCTGACTTGGCTTGTATTAGCACATCTAAAACAAAACTTTATTAGGGGGTTGACCATAGATAATTTTTAGCAGCTAAAAAGTTGTAACTAAGATTCTGTGCTTCTACTAACATTATAGTCAATATTTGTTATTAGATTTTGTTTGACAGCAGTGACTATTAAATAGTCCCTAAAAATTACTTTGGTTTTTTCACTGAAATTACAAAACCAGTTTAACAATTTAACCAAAAAAAAATTATCTTGGGTTTAGTGTTGAAAACATTGAATTAAATATTGGCCCTTGTCGGATCTAATGAAACTTCTGATTTTTCATCTAATTTTTGAATCAGGCTACCTCTGATTTTTACCAAAATTTTACTACTGGTTTTTCATTTAAGCATATCACCAACTATGACTTCACTAAGTTGTTTCCACAATGAATAGCAAAAGATGACTAAATTCACAAAATTTCCTTGTATGCACTGAAAATTTTCCTATATGAATAATTTTTTTGGCTATTTGGCTTGGTTATAACTAATTCTGATAGAAAGCTACAGGCAAAACACGCTAAATTTTCATTTGAAATTTTTAATATGTTTGCCCTTAAACAAATTGATGAATAGTGAAGAATAAAGAGCAAATTTAAAATCCATAACGAAAATAAATAGCCATACGCAATATAACAGCCTTAGGACAAAGAAAATTTAGTCTAGATGAAGGAATATAATGACTAATAAATAGAAACCACAAGGAACAATAAAGTTGACCTTAAAACAGACAGAAATTAGCACAAACAAATGTTGTGCCCTCCTCCAAATTCCCTAAAGTCTAGAACAATGTTCTTCCATCTTTCACCAACTAGCAAAGAATCACCCATAGTTCAGTAAACCACCTTAACACACCTCTTTTCAAACCCACCTTAAATACAGCCTAATATATACTACCAATGTCTTTTTTACTCAACACCAAATTTTCAAAAAGCCTGCTACATTCTTCTTTGCTTGCCAAGTCTGAATCTCTTGATCCTTCACATTGTTTTCAACTTGAAATACTCTTTTGCACACTAGCCTAACAGTATTCCAATCCTCAACAAGTCCACAATTGTCAAGAATTTTTATAATTTGGTTAGCCAGGACTATATTGCCAAGTATAAGATGGTCATCTGAGTGAGGTTTTCAGTTCAACATGTCAAAATGCAAAGTCCTGCATCTTGGACACAATAATCTTAGACAACCTTACTGTATAGGAGATTACCTACTTGAAGCTCAAGTTGCTAAAGCAAACCTAGCCCTAGGGCTCATAAAATGATTATTTACCACCAGGAAACCGTGTGGGTTCAAGAAGCTGTACAAAGCTATTGTACATCCACACCTGCAATTTAGAATGACCATAGCATCTTGCCATCATAAAATGGATGTTAAAGCACTCAAGTGTGTCCAAAGGTGAGCAACAAAGCTTATACCAGCTTTGCAAGACAAGCTGTATGAGGAATGATGTGTATCCCTCAAACTAGTATATTGAAGAAAGAGAGGAGACACAATCACTACTCTCAAACTGCTAGAAAACAACCTCTCTAGTCCTCATCCCTTGCAAGAACAACAAGAGGTCACAAAAAGAAGCTTTAAGTCCCCATTGCCATTGTTTTGAGTGCTGGCAATTCTTCTCTCTATGTGCTGTCCCTCACTGGAACAGCCTCTCCAAAGCCACCATCCAGTCCCAAACCATAGATGCATTCAAGAAAGGAGTTGACCAGGACTGGGCCAATGCAGAGTGTAGGCTAGCCTAGGATGCCAAACCTTAGTCATGTCACACCACCAGCAAGATGTTCCACACGAAGCTCATCACCACCTAATCTCCCTGGACAGGCAATTTAAGGTACTTTAAGGTAATCCCTAATTGGCTCTAGATATGCTGATTTTACCAGCCTTGTTCATGAATGTACAATTTTTTCTGAATACCCTGCCATATTTGACAGTGTAGCACTTCTCAAATAAAATAGTTTTAAATCTCCCTTATAACTGTCTAAAAATTTCTTACACTGCCCTATAAGTAATTGTTTCAAGTTCTCAGCATTTTCTAATCCCCATAAGTCCAAACCACAATGCATAACCAAAACTAATTTGGTGCTAAATACATGTTTATAGTATGTATAACATGTTGGAAGCAAATTATTTGGTACAATGATAATTTTTAGATTCATAGATGTTTTTTATAAAGTTTTAAGAAAAGAACAGTGTGGTTTTAGGAAAAAAGTACATGCACCAAACAAATTTTCACTCTTAGATCAATAATTGAGAAGTGCCTAAGTCATCAGACCTCCTTAATCCTCAGTTTTACTGATAACAAAAAAGTGTTTGGCACAGCTGATAGAAGATCTTTAGTGAAGGTCCTATCCTTGTATTGTATACCAAATAAAAATGTTAAAGTGAGTAGTGCTATGTAAAAAAAAAATTGCGGAGTTAAGGTAGGAAATGAGAGGTTAGTAGCTGGTTTCACATTGCATCAGAAGTTAAGCAGAGTTGTGTTCTATACCTATTTATATAATGATTTTGATGGACTTTGTCCTAAGGAACACACCAAGGACTATGGGAGAGCATGGAATCAAATGGAAAATTAAAACTTCCTTAGATTTAGATTCTACTGATGATTTGAGCATCCTAGATGAAAATGTAAGCAAAATGAATTATATTTTGTAGGTTTTGAGAGTTCAAGGTGCAACAATATGTTTGAAAATTAATATTAAGAAAATAAAGTCACTAAGACTAGGAATAAATGAAGCGAAGAGGTGATGTTGGGTAACAAAATGATGGACAAAGTGGATAGCTTCACTTATCTATTATTAGTAAAGATGGTGTGTGCAGTGAAGATGTTAAAAGTAGAATAGCCAAGGCCTAGGGTGTTTTTTCATAGTAGAAAAAGTTTAGAAGAAGAGTCTGAAAAGCAGGATTAGAATATTGGAGGCTATGTGATGGAAGTGGTCAGGCATGGTTCTGAAATGTTGGCACTTCAGAATAAGGAAGAGGATTTGTTATATGTTTTCCATAAGAACTATTTTGGGCTCCTCTCTTATGTGGTTTTATCACACTTTTAGGGCTACAATGAGAGAAAGGTTAACTTGACTAGGACAAGTTTTGCAGTTGAAGCATGACAGATTTTCAAAGATCATCCTTTTTGACCATTGATCTAGGGACAAATGAAAAACAGGTTGTCCTCAAATAGGGGGGGGGGGTGAAGAAAAAAATTTAAATGAAATTGGAACTTTTTGAGAGGGGAAAAAGAAAGAATCTTTGAATAAATTGGGATGGAGGATGAGCATACATAGCTGGGTTGGCCTCAAATGTCTTGGTGTCGCAGTGAGTTGCAAGCAGTGATTGTTAAAACAAATAGCCTATAAACATCTATAAGATTTCCTGATTATTAGAAAAGGGGGGAAGAGAGTCTGAAAAAAAAATCTCAGAGCTTGACTTATGCTGTAAATACATTCTTGAAAGTCTGTTTCTCCTAAAGCAACTGTTTTACAAGATACCAAAAAGTGCCTTATCAAGATTTTACTAAAAACACTGTCTAGAAAGAAGTGTATACTATAGCCTGGACTAGTTATTTTCATATAGGTGTATGATAGGGTGGAATGGTGGAAGTCAGGTAAGTAAAAAAGAAATATATATATCCAAATTCTCTATTCAATGCTTCCTAAAGATAATAATGTTTACTGTTGCAACAGTATTCAGCCCCTCCCTAATAAAGTTGGATATAGCCCAAGGCTATATAAAAGTTTGTTGATTTTGTTTAGTCTTTTCTTTTAAGTTGATATTATGCACCAGCTGTTAATGAGACATAAGCACAAAAAATAATAGAAAACAACAAACTTAGTAAAATTTTGTGTATAGTTCAGGGCTATATTTTGGCCTATAAGGTGGAGGGCTATAATATAATTTATGAAAATAGTAATTATTATATTGGTCTACTGTAGGCCTATGGCCACTTCTAAAAAAAAAAACTAATAAATAAAAGTACGACTAGTACAATTAGATTCCTTAATTTATACTCTTTCTAAACATTATATTCCCTTTTCAGCACTGGTGCATTACATGGACACTTCTATATAGACCCCGGCGCCGCGCCAATGAGGGAAGACAGGCGGCGGCGGGGCCAAAAACAGCACCCCGCGCCGCCGGTAAGATGTCGGTGGCGCGCCGCCGACGTGATCAATGTTGACCGCAAACATTAATGTTTTCATCAGTCTTTCTCAAATCACATGCTTAAATTTACAACAGATTCTAGCCTATTCATGAGTTCAAAAATCCACAAGTCGCTGGCTGCAAACTGATCTTTCTCTTTATTCATCAAGAGAAGTAGAAATGTGGTAGAAACGAAATGGATGTGGCGTTTCAGAACCCTTGCATAATACGAGTAGTTGAATTATCTATTAGTTATGTATTCTTAACATAAGTAATTATCAAAATTAGTAGCTTTTTCATCGAGCATTACTGCATATACAACTTCAAATACCATATCACAAAATTTTTCAGTTATCTGGATAAAAACTTTGAGCATAACTTTGAACTTAGAAGCTTAGTTTTTTCATAATGCCCTTTGGCTAAATCTGTTTTGTCCCCTTTAAAACAGATGGAATGGTCGACTTGATATTGATTGGTTTTTTTTGCTCTTTTGGATTCTTAAAAAGACTTCTTGTATTAAAAACTGGTTTTTAATTACAATTTAAAAAAATGCATTTTAAAGTTTTTTGGCTTCTTTATAGAATATGTGTCATGTAGGCTAAGGCTGAACTGCTGCTTTTTTGGATATTATTCGTTTTTTTTTCCTTTGGGGATTCATTCCAAATTATAAATTGATAAATACCTAATATCAGTCAAATTATAAACTGCATCTAAAAGGAGTAAATTTATCAAATTGAAAAATACATGATGAACACTTCACATGAGAACACTTCAATTACAATGAAACAAAAAACACTTAATGGTTTATTTGGTATGAAGAAAAATTAAATGCCAGCTATTTTCTGGTAAGAAATGAAAAGCTCATCCATTATAAATGTAATTAAATGAAATAATATGCAGACTGAAGTAGCTCCAGGAAGATGTTGAGATTTTCATCCTAGTTCGTCACTTTTAATCCAAGTAAAATGTTTGGACAATTAGTATCAGTTATTGAGTTTAAGCTTTGATTTCCAAATGCTCACAAAAATTACCAAATTTAAGAAAGTCGCAACAATAAGTCACCTTTGGTCAAAATACTCAAAGACTCCTCTTAGATTCCCACCCAGGCTCAAAGCTTCTGCTATGGTCATTTCCATGGAAATCTCCAAA